>VUQR01011140.1:15233-30798 GCA_015108515.1 Hemichromis elongatus | reverse complement strand
GACAAAATATAACGCAGGGAACTGTTTCCAGTAAGAGCACTGTTTACTTGTTCACATTTGCTGAGACGCACAGGTTTTTCAATCTAAAAAAAAAAAAAAAAAAGGGTAAATTACCACACCCTTAAATCACTTAAGCAGTTCTCATACAAAGACTGAGTTAAAGTGATATATTGCCGTCTTCTGAGATAAGAGCTCAGGCTCCTGTTTGGATCTCTGCTCATCAGCTGCATCTCAGACTGTGACCAACATACGTGGAGAAAAAAAAAACGGCAAGTCGGCATTTCTTCGCGTAATTAAATTAAACTGCATGAGTCGATGCAGTGAGGAAGAAAACAAGCTTGTTTACTTTGTTGTCTAGAAGACACAAAAGGACTTGCTATATAACTTCTAAAGAGCAACATAAGCAAAGGGCCTGAAAAAATTGCCGACTTCCTTTCCCAGAGCGGATTATACAAAGGGCTCTGTATGTGGAAGCCGCCAGCCTTCAAGTTTCACAGAAGATGAAAGCAGACCAAAATGTAGAGATACTATTCCTGATTTTAAACTGCTGTTAGATTCAAACCTAAGAAGAAGATGGATTGATTAGATAGTGAGGATCACACAGCCAGGGTTAATGGACGTGATGTGACCTACGTTGTCTGAACAGACGTGGAACGAGGCAGAACGGCTGAGGCGAGGGACAAAAGGCAATAAAGTGGTAATGCTGTGGCATGAACGAAGGCTGCTTCACTCAAACATACGCACAAGCTCACTGTGTCCAGACACTAAAGTTTGTTTTTGGTGGTTTACTGAGTTTCTCTAGAGCAGGCCGTTTACTAATCGGAAGGTTGGTAGTTCGATCCCTGGCTGCTCCAGTCTGCATGCCAAAGTATCCTTGGGCGAATCCTGAGTTGTTCATCAAAGTGAGAATGTGTGTGAATCGAATTTCTGGACCCAATTCAACATGGATCCATGGAAAACCATCTCAAATCTTCCAGTTCTTCCAGGACCTGGGGATAATTAGACCTGATCCTAAATGTGTCTCCAGGAAAAGAGAAGTTCAAAAGATGAGAAATGTTTTTTTCCTGGTTTCACTAGCCCCAAATTACAGCAAGACAACATATTTTTTTAATGAAATTTGATCTTAGATCAGAGGCAGCATAATGAAGCTAACTATGAATACACTGGTATTTGCTCTCACATTGTCTTAACAGACTGCTAGTACCCAGTAATAACTGCCCTACTTCACTGTGCACTCAATCAGCACGTACACACTCACCCATTCATTATCACAGGACCCACAACAAGGCCGACAGACTGAACTGCTTCAATTAAGCCATTAACAAAAAGCCGACTGCAGCACATTTAGCGGTGTTCTGGCCTCGTGGTTCAACTCTCATTCTGGAGGATGCACATTTGGTAACACTTAATCCAAGCTGCCTTAAAACAGCACATGGATTTCATACATTCAGCTGGAGAGAAGGCACCCCAGCCTTATGTGTGTGTGCGTCTGTGTTTGTGTGTTACAAGCTGGTCTGTTACGGGTGGTCCTTAGGCCATCAGGTGCTATTCAAACTGACTGTGCTGAAAGTGTTTTGGCTGACATCACCACGAGTGGTTTGCAGTTCAAAAGGATACTCGCCGCTGTCCTTTCGACACAGAGCGGCGCGTCGTCTTCCCCGCAGATAAAAGGCAAAGCAGCCGTGAACAGACACCGCACTCTCTGTTACACATGAATACAGTCGAGCAAGAACTCAATTTAATGTTTAAAGCTGACTCTGATATTTAAATTTGAGTTAAAAAAAACAAACATATAAAATCACATACTTCAGTAATTATGGTTGAGTGCAACAAGACCAGCATGCAAGTGCCAAAAACTGCAGTTCCTTAAATGAACACACTCCAGAAGTGAGCCAGTCCCCAGCCTGGTGCATACAACCATTAAGGTCTTCCTTTCATTTTATGAAGGCTTACAGTTAAGCATGATTACTGGCATGGCCGTGGCCGGGTGGGAGAAGTGGAAAGTTTCCAGACTGCCTGAGATGATATTTAATCGTAAACTTAATTTTTAAAATTCTAACTAGGCTGAAGAGAATATAAACAGACTTGCAGGCTTCATATTCCTTACTTAACTAAAGATAAAAGCTTTTAAAGCTAAAATCTTGATCTCTTGCCATCTCAGCGATACAGACAAAGACCCACTATATCCTAGATGGTTTCAGCGGCGTCGTAAAAGATGTTAATTCTTTGAGTTTAATGAAGAAACGTTAGTCTACAGTGAAGAAAAACGAAACCATTTTTTAAAGAAGCAGCAGCTTGTGGCAGCAGTGATGCTTTTGCCGTTATTTCTTTTCTCCAAACTCTTTAAAGAGCTGCCTCAGCTGGCTTTTTCCTTTTAGCTCTGAATCTAATTATCACAGTTTCTAAAAAATGCACAAGATTAATTTTGTGTAACCTGCATTTCTTTAGCTTCATCCAACAGTCTCCCAGTCATACACAACTGGTAACTTATTTATCTAATTTTTTTTAAAAGCTTCCTGTTTAAGGCCATGCCAGTTGAAGTAGTTTGTTCTACATGAGATCTTACTGTAAAAAAAAAAAAAGAAAGAAAGAAAGAAAGAAAAGAAAAGAAATATATTTTTGAATTCTTAATGATGCTGGAGGTTTAGTGTTTAGTGTGACAATCAAGGGCATAATCACCATGGACTTTATGGCTAGTCTGAGCTGAGGTCAAAGGTCAGGGGTTAAGGCCACCCTAGGAGAAAGTAAATGAACTTCTGTGAAGCCAAAACAAGAGGAGACTAAACCAGCATGCACATCTGTGAAACCAGTACATCAGTGAACACGGTGAACATTTTAGAAATTTTGCAAATGCAAGAAAACGGTTAAACATGTCTAAACAAATGTGTAGACATTACTGAGTTACAGGAGGCCCCGATCATGCCATCTAGAGCAAGCATCTGGTTAGACACCATGTTTCTAAGATTTTTAGTACAATAACTTCAGTTTCATCTGAATTTAGAAGCAGGAAATTAGCAGTCTTTATGTTTTTAAGGCATTCCTGCAGTTTAAATAATAGACTTTGTTGTCTTCTTTTATGGATGTCGATATATATAAAATTGCTTAATGGTAATTTTTTTCTATGCCAAGAAAAACCAGAACACAGACTGGAATAGAGCTGCCAATACTACACAAGACAAGTAGTTTTCAAATATTAATAATTATACACCACTCACTGGAGGTAATATACACAGTTGAATAAATGATGTAATGATGGTTACATGATGCCGACCGTTAATCGTCTATCTTTCTTAAACTATGCCAACGTTTAGCCTTTATTGCAGTTTCCTTACTTTGTACAGTGTTACTGTAGGGATGCTGTATGCAAAATTTCAAGAGCCATGCCAAAGCTGAATCTGTACAGATGCAAACCGGGCCATTTTCAGAACTACATATGATGTCCTATTAGACAAAGTCAGCCAATCAGAAACAAATATCTTCTTAGACAAATGGTACAAACAGTTTTACTTTAAAAAAGGTTCTCTGGGTGGATTTCAGTCTGTAAATGTATGCATAGTGTTTGCACTGAGTAGTAGTTCCTGTCCAGCAGTGGACTTGAGAATGTGGTCACGCTCTGTCCTGCAGTATGTATTTAAAGTTCTTGTGTTTTCGGACAGTGTCCCAGTGCATATTTTGTTCCAGCTCTGACCTCCAGCGATGACAATGGTGGGCAGAGGTTCATCTGACACAGTGATGACACAGGAAACAACAGGGGAAATCCAAACCAGACACTCTCTGCTGGATCACTGTGTGTGCTTCACTGTTTCCTGGCTTACGGGTGCGGTGCAAGTGGGATAACGCAGCTTCCTGCAGACCAGATTAATGGGCTAATATTGGATATAATCCTCCCATTGTAAAAAGGCCTGGAGACCGGGCTAGCAGACTGAGGGCAGGCCACGGCCTCTGCAAGCAGACCTTCACAATCACGTACGCTTTCAAAGAAAACTACGCACACACCCAGAGTGTGTAAAAACGCCCAAGACAGGCAAATCGCCTAATAGGAGTTAATTATTTTATTACAACAAAGATGCAAAACAATTCTGTCCAAATTCTGATTATTTATTATCCAGATTACATTTACCACCATATATTGTTATTTTTGAGACTTGGGAAAGCAGTAACATTGTTTACCCACAATGTGTAAATTATTATCCAGATTACCTCGTTGTTAGGAGCAAAAAAAAGAAAATCAGCAAACGCTAAATGTCGACATTTCTCACATGTCATGTGCACATTGCTTCAGATTTGTCTACCACATTGGATATGATACAACCACCGGCTGCTAGTCCTCCTATTGGTTGACAGGTGGGTCCTACGGGTTACTGGCCAATGCTTAGCGAAATCAATCAAGAGTGTGCTGTACCAAAAACACCTTTGGTGTTGCTTTGGTCACTAGTGGATTGCTGTGGTTGCCCACAGTGTGCACTGAACACACAAATATAGCCAAACCTACCAAAAAAGACCCAAACAATAATATAAATAATAACACATTTCTACACTTGAATAAATTTATTAGCTGACTGAAAGGACTGTCATGGGTGAACGCAACTGTTTATCTTAATCAAAAATTGCTGCATAGTTTATCACACTGGACTTTCGCTGTGTGGATTATAATGATGATGCCTCTGTTTACTTAGCTAATAGAATGTGATTGTTCTTTTTCCATTTTTTTCTGTTTTTTCAAAGCTTTTTATTTTCTTCCGTCCGTTTTAGCTTCATTAGCTCACCACAGCAAATGTTTCATTTATCCTTGTGACTGCTAACCATTATTGTATCTAATATGTCAAATATAATGTGTCGCATGAACACTGAGGTGAATAGAAGGAAGAAAAATGTAATCAACAGTGTTGTTGTTGCTATACAAAGACTCCTCCCTAAAATCTGCTGTACATTTTACAGGCCACTAAACACATAGACACAAACACAATCATGGCCTGTGAGTGGATTTATTTAGTGAGTGTGTATTAGGGAGATAAAGACCTAAGCCTGAGCTGTGTGTGTGCGTTAGCTATACTTCATGTCACTGTTAATTGTACTTACTGCTCGTTGAGGACAAGGGACTGTAATCAGACCTGCAGAGGACAAAAGAAAACACATTTTTTTAAAAAGGCAGAGGAAATGTGGACAGAGTGAAAGAGAGGACAAGACACAGAGAAAGGAGACAGAAGTTTATATTACAACATGAATTGCAATCTATATGATTTACAGGATGACACAGTCCTATTTCAGATGAAGTGCTGACATCTGGCTAAACAGTAGGAGAGGTCCAGCTGGAAGGTCAGCAAAAATGCACACAGAGATTTCAGAGTGGTTTCTATCGGAAGGGGAAAAAAAAACAAAAAAAAAAACACTGACATTTGCTCAAGTACTACTTCCACTACTGAGATACCATACAGCTCTTAGCTGCTTGTATTTTACTTGAGTTCTAACTACTGCATTTTCCTAGTTAATTACCACATTAAATAAAACTTCCTGTTTTTAGAAGTTAACAATCCCACTCAACTAATAACAACATTAAAAATGCTCCTTATACACTCACATATTAACAATAATAATACTAATAATCATTATCCACATGATTGACATGATGCTGAAAATAAAAGTGTGTGTGTGTGTGTAATTTTAATGTTTAATGGATTCCTACAACCACATTGTTTCTCTTAATCATAGAATCATAGAATCAGTTCAGCAACAACTTCTTTGTTCCTTCCAAAAAATTAGACAACAAGATCGGTAACACATTCTAGCATTGAAGTTACATGCTGTGTTCAAGTTATACAACTTAAAATAATGACCGTACAAGCAACTAATGTGGAAAATATGCTCATGTCTACTGAATCAGACATATTGGGAATTTATGACATTCGAAAACATAGAAACTACTGAAAGTGCTGAGCTATTACTGGTTTTAGCACGTAGATAAAAAATAATGTTAATCACAGAGCTGATTGAACTAACCTAAAAAACACACGGGTTTGGTTTCCTAGCCAAACCAAGTTTGAATGACTGCAAGAACTGGCATATAAAGTATGTGGCTACAAGGCTGGTGGAAATAATGTGTAAATATGGCCAAGTTGAAATAATTTGGTTTTTCTGGGTTTTTCCCCCTCAATCTGCTGACAGCGTGTGCACTAGAAATACCTAGCTAGAGCCAGGAAGTGATTAGCCTAACTTAGCACAAAGACTTGAAAGGCGCAAAATACTCCTGGCTAAACCCCTCAAAGCTCATTATTTTACTACTTTATTAATATATACACATGAGTATAACAATTATATTTTTATGGCTGTACCGTGGCTTTATTATAAAGCTGGATGTATCACAAATATGATTTTTTGTATATTGGTTCAAATGACAACCAGTCTCACTGGAAAGAGGCCAAAGCATTTCCAATCCTTCTGATTTCTGTGCCACGCGAGGCTAGCCATGCCTGGGCTCCAGTGTTTTTGGTTGCACCAGTCTTTATGTACAGTTCTTTACAAGAAAGAAAGAAAAAGTTGCATTTATGTTTGTGAAAATGTTGTGTAATTGCTGAAGTGAAGGATCTTGGTTCTTCACTTTCTGAAGATTTATCTGCTCTCAAGCTCCAGAGAGAAGATGGAGAATTAGATTTCAGCTAATCTGACCTCCAGACAGGGTAAAACATTTTATGAAATTACATCTAAGACGTGTTTGCCCACATACAACAAGGCTGGCTGAGGAGGTAACTTGCATCCTGCAATTAATAATTTGGTGAAAGGGTTGCGTAACTCCAGGTTCCCATAAATGCATTGCAACTTGACAATATTAGTCCCACAGCAGTCCTCTGACAGCCAGAGAACACTGTTCACACACACACACACACACACACACACACACACATATATATATATAATGTTCCATCTTTCATTCTGTGCTGGTGTTCCTGTTGTTTTGCAAGTGTCTCGTAGAAGCATACACCACATTTGTGTCCAGCTCACTCTGGGGTACAGGCCTTCTGATTTTAGCTTTTGGATGAAAACTCAGTGCTGCATAGTTCATGGAATCAGAGTCCACATTCTGCAAATGAAAATGTTCAAAGTCACTAATTCTGCTCATTAATTGTTGACCTGTTAACATCCAGAAAGTCACAGGGAATCCATCTCATGTTGGGGTCCAGCTACTGAACTTTCATCATCAAAATTAAATAGCTTTTGAAAGAAAAACTGCAAAGCAAATCAATATATGAGACTTAATTTGAATGTTAGCATCCTCTAATTTCTGAAAATGGGCATATCAGACATGGTAGTCAGGCACGGCCTCAAGCTGTAACCCTAAATGGGTTTGAGGCTCTTAAGTTTAATATCTTGTTTGGTGAGAATAAGCCTTAATCTACAGTCTAAGATCAAAGCAGATTACCTCAATGTGTTGTGGATTCAGTCCATCATCTTGAGCTAAACCACAGGAACGATACATCTGTCAGTAATTTGGATCTGCTTTTGTATTTGCAATTTAAATTAAATTAAATTATATAAATACCTGAATGAAATTTCCTGATTTGGACAGCCAGACCAATGATGACCAATAGAAGGAGAACAGTTAAACTGCCCAGGATCACAGTCATCACATTTGTTAACCCATCAAACACATCTACAAAATGGACAGTAGAAATAAAACTTTGTGTATTTTACTGCCTAGTTTAACAGTCATGCAAAATAACAAGAATTAAATGACAGAAAACATGATTACAATCTTACCTTGCACCTTTAAATATGTTCCACTTGAAATTATTGTCCTTTCATTGTTGAACTCTCCACAGAAATACAAGCCAGTGTCAGATGAATCCAGTTTTTTGATGTTGAGAAACAGCACAGAGGTGTTGGACGTCATGTTAAATTTGCTTCCTTGAAAACCATAGAGGAGAGTAGCATTTCTTGCACCGCTGGACATAGATGAGATGACGCTTGTGTTGGGTCTGTTGGTCATTTTGAACCAGAATATGTGACCAGGATGTGTGCTATAGTTGGAGCACTCCAGTGTGACATCTTCACCAGCCTGAACCTCCACAGCATGAAACTGTGTGACTATGGAAGAGATCCAACCTGAACCAAACAACACGTTTTCATAAACTTTAAAATCCACAGGAACCAAACAATGCCTATGAACTACATTGTCCATTTAGTGTCTCAAGATTCAGTTCTCTTGGATTACTCAACAAAAAGTAATTCTTGCATGAGGAAAAAAAGGGATAGGTGTACTTACTGAAGGTGTAGAGTAAAACTGCAATCCACGTAAATGTCAGCATTGTGTGTATGACCACTGCAATGTTACTAACTGAACTGTGCTCCAGCAAAAGTGATCACTACATAAAGAGGCGGGCTGCTCTTTTATATGTACCGTTCCTCAGCCTGACGGTGCCAGCAGATTTAGGAAAAGGCTGCAAACTGACAGCTTTAGAAACAGCAGAATATCCGTATTATATTTTTTTACAGCATAATGCAGTTCAATAGATAATATTTAATAGATGATGTCTTTTAAAAAGTTTAAAAAGACATCTACAAAAGCTGCCAGTCTGCATATTTTAATATATTAGATATTTGGTGTCTTTACCATTAGAAGTTTAAAAATAAGGATTTGTACTAGTTGTTATGCATCTCTTTGAAAAGCTTTAACTCTATATTTTTATGCTCGGCATCAGATATGTCAGTAATAATACATTGACAAATAATACTGATATGAAGCACTCGCTCAGGTTCTCTGTTGATTCTGTAACTGCTAACATTGCATAAAGCAGACTACTGGCCCCGCATGAAATACTACATTAATACTACAATCAAGTGTATTTTTTCATCATAAGTTATTATATTATGTTAGCAAGGCTTAGTAGGTTCAAGTGCATGTTAGTGTGGAGCCTTTAGCTAGTGTGGGTTTGAAACGTGCAGCCTGTGGAGGAGTAAACCCTTTGATATGAGGCTGTGCAAGTGTCACCCTGCTACAGCAGAGGGTAGTGATGCGAGTTTGTGTGAAAAAACAGCGTGAGATTCATTTACCACGAAGATGTGTCCTGATCTAGATTTGTTTAGCATGCAGCGACACAAATGCTCTTCAAGTGAACTGGCTGAATCAGTCCTTACGCTCTGAACAAATTAGCAACTTAGTGAAGCTCCTTGTTGGTCACAAAGAGCTCCATTGTCAGGTCAGCTGATGATCGCAGCACACTCACATTTACTGTTTCGTAATCAGCAGGTCCTATTTGTCCAGTATGGCAAAATTTGGGTAAAAATGTATTTGATCAGCTTCAACTTGGAATGATTGTTGGTACTAAACTCACTCATCTAGAAATGATGAAACTGCTGATCATTGTTATTTTTGCATAGCACTGATTAGTCAGAACGAAGTGATCAATATAAAACATTTGCGGTCTGGGTCTGTCTGAGGGATTTACTTCCTCCTCTTCATGTTTTTTTTGCTGCTTATTTGAAACAGAGGCAGAAGTCACTTTCAAAGTCCTTACAGAGATGCAAAGAACAACCAGGTAGCTCATTTAGTGATGAAAGTGATGTTTCAGTCATGTAGTTTCTTTACTATTAGTTAATGTTCAAGTGTTATGGTACATCATAGCAGTTTCATTAGCAGACCAGGCAAAAGGAGGCAAGGAGCAGGCAAAGGCAGGGAGGAGACAGCAACACCGGACAACTAAAATCAATGAAGGAGGAGGACAACAGGAAAGTTGATGTACTGGTTGTTTGCCTCGATAGTCGAAATTAACAAAAGAAAAAGGTGGGGGACGAGGACTGGCTGGTTGAGCCAAATCAAAGAAGTTAATAAAACAAAAAGAGGCCGATAGCTTCCAAGGCCTAACTAAAACAAAATGCAAAACAAAAGGCCAACTAGCTGCTCGACAAAAAGGTCAGTGAAAACTGGCCAATTGAATTGGCCAATAGGTGGAGGCTTGACAGCTGAAAGATATAAAGCAACACTAAGCAAAGCCATATCTCTTGGCACGTAACAATTGTGTTTAATAAATATTTTTATTAGAAATAAAGAAAATACACCAGCGCTGTTGCCTCACAGCAAGCAGGTCCTGAGTTCAATTCCACCATCAGGCCGGGGTCTTTCTGAGTGGAGTTTGCATGTTCTCTCTGTGTTTGCGTGTGTTCTCCCAAGGTACTCTGACGTCCTCCCACAGTCCAAAGACATGCACTTAGTGGGAATAGGTTAATTGTAAACACTCCCCCATTCATACCTATGGGCAATAGGTAGTGAGTGTGAAGTGAATGTGAGTGCGATTGGTTGTTTCTGTCTATGTGTTGGCCCTGTGACAGCCTGCCGACCTGTCCAAGGTGTATCCCGCCTCTCGTCCTAAGACAGCTGTGATGGGCTCCGGCGCCCCTAAAAAAGGATAAGCAGAAGGGGATGGATGGACAATCTTAACCTTTTTGTACTGACTGTCAAGTTTACTTCATATAACCACAGAAGCTGAGCCAATGTGCTTTTAAGACAGATTTACATTACAGGTCTCCAAACACCCATTTTTACCTGAAAGGTGTGTTTTGTTGTGTTAACTAGTCTTTCTGGAAAGTAAAAGTCACAGTGAGTCAGTTGTTATCAAATGTGTTTTGTTAAACAATAAAAGCCATATAGTAAATGTGTAAATTAGCATGTTGAACTTAACACATGAGACTCTTATAATTATCCCCTCCCAGTCTGCAGGAGTTTGTGGGTCACATTCATAATGCAACTTTATTGTTTTCTGATCCTTCGAACACTGAAGACTGAACATCTGCAAAGTCAGTGGTTTTTTTTTTTTTTTTAACCATGATGGCTATTCAAAACTGTGTGTCATGGTTCTGGGGCATTTGAACCACTATTTTGAGAGCGTGTTTTTGTGATTTCTTTATGTTCTAATGTAATTTCTGGTTTATGTTCTCTTGTTTGTTTGGTCCCTTTTGTGCCTTTGTCTTTGTTCTTCGAGAACCTGTCTTGTTGTCTGTGTTTATGTTTCTATACGTTCCCTAGTGCATCTGTGTGTCTTAGATGGGTTGTTGTGTTCCTTCTCCGTTTTCTGTTCACCTTTGCCTCCTTGTGTTTCATTCTGTCTCTCCCCTTCTGTCATGCGTATTCATGTCTCCCTCTCCCTCAGTGTCTTGCCTCCCTTAACTGTTTCAGTGTTTCCCTCTTTTTGTCTCCTCCCTTTGTGTCCCCACTCTGTCTTGTTTCCATGTGCATTCAATTCCTCCCGACCCTAGAGTCCGAAACACAAGTTTGGTCTGAAACCAAACTTGTGAGGGCTGGGCTGTCTACACCTGGGAACTGGCACAGGTGGTGGAACTGGCCAAACCCCATCCATCACCACATGGGAAACAGGTGCGGGTGCAAGTAAAGGTTCAGGTACAGGCTACCCTCACCCTAGGAGAAGGAACTAGTGCGGGAGGTAACTGGACACCAGTCACCTCCTCCCGAGGAACAGGTATGAGTGCAAGAGTGGACTGAGTCTCTGCTGCCCTTGACCTGGGAACGGCTGTGGGTACAGGAGCCTGTACACCTGCCAAGGAATTGGTACAGGCCCAGAGGTGGACTGGGCCTCAGCTGGCCTCGCCCTAGAAACAGGCAATGGCTGGACACAAGCTCCCCCACCTGAGGAACTGGAATGGCAGTGGGGACACACTGAGCCCTAGCCGCTCTAGGAACCAGGACAGGGATGGGTTGGGCTCTAGCACAACACAAGGGAAACGGGAACGGTGTATCTAAGTCACCTTGCAAGCAGGAACAGGCTCGGAGACATGTCTTGATGCACGCTCAATCATCCAGGAAAGTAAATCCATGATGGTTGATTCTGTTCTTCTGGATGTAACGTTTTCAGTGGGAGAAACATTTCCTCACTCATCCAAGTGAGTTCTTCAGTCTCAGCTGACTGCAGGTTTTCCCAACTTTAAAAATAGTACCTTTGCACAATGACTGCACATAACTAGCACCAATGACAAACAATGGACTGTGATGTTAGTTCTTTGATTATTAATATGCAAACTGTCATGACCATTGATCAACAACCACTGATCAAAGACCATGTATCATTGATCAAAGACCACTGATCAAAGACCATGTATCATTGATCAAAGACCACTGATCAAAGACCATGTATCATTGATCAAAGACCACTGATCAATGGCCATGAGCACCGTTCACAGAGAGTTGGGGAATGGCTGCAATCACAGCATTGTAAGATGGTGAAAGATGTAGCCTTCAGCCCCCTCTTTGATTCAGAGATTCCCTTTTCACTTAAATATCCTCCTCGACTCTCCGCTCAAACCAGCGTTCCTTCCTGTTCAGGATGTGTACATCCTCATCATTGAAAGGGTTTCCACTGGCATGTAGGTCTAAATAGACTGCGGAGACCTGGCCTGATGAGGTAGCTCTTCAATCATTTCTCCCACTGAAAACGTTACGTCCAGATGAACAGAGTTGCTGAGAGACAGGTTCTGAGATGAACACAGGAGGAGAGAAATGATCAGTTTCAGAAACATAATAGTCTGTGATTAGAGTCTCAGAAGGGAGAACAGTATTGATGGAAGCAGGTTGACCAGTCCTCTGAGAGCCCAGCACAGCTTTACAATGTGTTGAACAGTCATTAACTCTTTTGGAGAGTGAACAGGAGTTTTTCACTGATAGTGAGCAGGAAGAAAAAAGTGTCTCTCACTCACCACAGGAAATTGCTCTAAATTGTTCTTCCTGTGCTCCTTCTATCTCTCCTTTTTTATTGCTCTCTCTCTCATCAGTGTATATGAATACTGTAATACTGTACTGCTGCATGTTAACCTCACCTTTGTGTTTCAGGAGCAGGACCTTTCCAGGTTTCCCAGCCTTCACCTATTGAAAATCCTATTTCAAGCCATTACTCAAGATTAAGGAAGTCGTTCAGTCAATACTGGATTGTTGAATTGTGCTTTCATGAAGCTGGCTCTTGTTGCTTAAATGCATTCTCAGTATTTCCTCCGAGACACACACCGAGAGAGAGGATGCTGAACAACGGTCTTACAGAGAAAAGGATTTGTGATTTATTATTGTGCTATAAATAAACATGAAGTTTCTTGAGTTGCAACTGCATTCCAGTCCTACAGTTTTGATTCAGTGGGTTTCTTTTAAGAAATAGACAATTGAAATATATGAAACATTATAAGTTTACTTGTAACTGAAATAAGAATATTCTTATTATATTTGGTCTGCTGTGGTTTGAGGGAAGTAATTATTCTCAAACTAAGTAAAATATGAAGTGTATTTTATTACCATGTCTTTAAAAAAGCCCTACCTTGAATTGTTAAATATGTTGCATTGAATATTACTGATAAATTCTCCAAAGAAATACAACAAGTCCAATGAATCCAGTTGTTTGATCTTTACAAACTGCACAGCGGTGTTGGACATCATGTTATATTTGCTATTTTGAAACCCAACAAGGAGAGAAGCATTGCTATCAGCACTGCATATAAACAAGATGCAACTCATGTTGGGTCTGTTTTGAACCAGAACATGTGACCAGGATAGCTGCTACAGTTGGAGCGTCTTCCAGCCTTCACAGCATGAAACTGTGTGACTATGGCAGAGATCCAACCTGAACCAAACAAAAGGTTTTCAAATTCCACAGGAACCAAACGATGCGTATGAATTGTTGTCCAAAAAGTATCTCAAGATTCAGTTCTCTTGGATTACTCAACAAAAAGTAATTCTTGCATGAGGAAAAAAGCGATAGGTGTACTTACTGAAGGTGTAGTGTAAAACTTTCAGCATCGTGTGTATGACCACTGCAATGCCACTAACTGAACTGTGCTCCAGTAAAAGTGATCTCTATGTAAAGAGGCGGGCTGCTTTTTTTTAAATGTACAGTTCGGACGAATAACCACTTTGATTTGAGGGTGTGCAGGCGTCACCCTGCTGAAGCAGAGGGTGGAGATGAGAGTTTGCATGAATAACAGCGTCAGGTTGATTTACAGCGAAGATGCATCCTAATTTAGGTTTTGTTAGCCAGCAGCCACAAAAATACTCTTGAATTTCTTCCAGGTGACTGAATCACTCCTCACTCACTGAACAAATTAGCAGCTTTTTACAGTGAAGCTCCTCGATTGATCACAAAGAGCTCAATTGTCAGGTCATCTGATGCTCACGGCACACTCACATGCACATTTTTGGGATCAACTATTCATTTTTCTATATTTTCATTAATCAAGTCAGATTTCTAAGATTGAAGTGAGCTTATTATGCTTAGTCTCTCTCATATGATGGATGCTAAATATTGGACACAAATCATTTGTCTACAATGGACCTTTGAAAAGATCATCTAAAACAGACTGAATCAGATGAATAAAGTACATATATGTTGACAGATGAGTTTTAATTCTATAAATTTAATTTTACTAGCAGTAACATTTACAGATTTTATGATAACAGTTAAAATATTCAGTTTTAAATGTGTAGTGAATAACTCAGCTGGTGTTTACTGCTTCCTTTTCAGGTTTGACTTTTGCTCTTACAGTCCTCATTCTCTTCACTTCACTTGTGTTCAGACCACACCGTGTTGCCTCTTCCTGTCACACACTCATTTTAGCACTACTGCAAACTCCCCTCTAATTCTGACTTCTGACTCACTACTTACTCATATGACTTGCATGCCTCGCACTGAAACACAAAAACAGACTAAATTAATTCGAATAAACACAAAAGCAGACAGGTGAGATCAACAGCTGCTGCTGGTATAATAAACATCTCTACTTCTCCTGCTGCAGATCTCCTGCTTCTTATTATGGATTTGGGAATGCTGAGTGCTTTGAGGTCGTTGGAGTCTAGGCTTTGTAAACAAAGTGCATGCACTAAATAACTGAGTTGACATAAGTGTACAAGCCTGAAAGCAGAGTATTAAGTTAAAACATATGCAAGAGATTAATCATTATGATTCACAAAACTGTATGGGAGTCTTTCCCTTGTGTGAAAGGGAAATCCTCTGGATGGGAAAACCAGCAAAATAACATCATGACTTTTACAAAGATGCAAACTGACACCCGGCAAATTGATCATGATGTTGTCAGTATTCCTGGCTAATACTAATGCTTATCCACATACTGTTGATGTGACTGTCCATATTTTTAAAGGAAGACATGAAAAAATGTCTTTCTTTATAGATAAATAGCACACCAATGATATTTTTCATCTTAACCTCATATTAAGCAAATATTTGGTAATGGACATCTCATTTAAAAAGCTGTGGTTAACTGTAGCTGTAGATGAAAATATTAACACCTACAATTAATTAACTGTAACAACGTTACCTGCCATTTTTCTGCAAATAAGAGAGCATATTTTAATGTGTCTTTGTAAAGTGTATAAAATACCAAATCTCAGTTCGATAAAAGTTGTGATGCTATATAAAATGTAAATCAAACTTTGCAGTTTCATAAGCCCATATTTTATTAGCAGAATAACATAGAAAACACACATTTTTAAACAGATATTTTATTATTTAATGAAGCTATCAGCTCATTTTAAATAATGACAGCAGCACGTGTAAAAAAAAAAGTTAAG
>VUQR01011140.1:4492-15213 GCA_015108515.1 Hemichromis elongatus | reverse complement strand
ACAAAAAAAAAAAAAAGTAAAAAGACAAAAAAAAAAAAAAAAAAAAGTTGGGTAAATAAGTAGCACCAAAACAAACAGATGAAGAAATATTTTACTACTGATTAGGTTAAGTGATGACAGGTTAGTAACATGACTGGGTACAAAACAAGCATCTTAGAGAGGCAGAAGCTGGACAGAGCCTCACCAGTCACTCTCCATCTACTCCCCAAAACTAGAGCTGTGTCTAAAAATGTTTTTAATACTTTAAAAATCATTTCTTAGTATCTGATTATCAACAGTAAATAAAATTATGATAATATGGAAACTTCTCTGTGCACAAGGAACAAGTCCAAAATCAGTATAGGATATCCATCATCCTCAGGCCCTTGGGGCACAATCCTGTCATGGAAATCACTGCAGTGGCTCAGAAACACTTCCAGAAATCCTTATTTATTTAACCTTTATCTATACAGGTAGTCCAGTTGAGACTTTGTCTCATTTACAAGAGAGATCCGTTTCAGACAAACATATTAAAATTAAAACAATAAAAAGGAAGAACGAAAAATTGCCCAATATTTACACAGTCATGTCAGAAACAGGAAGACGTTTCCAGTAATTATTTCACAAGGTCATTTGTAAAGTCTGTAAGTGAAATCGATTGAGAGAGCTGCAACTTCTGTAATGTCTTCCATGAGGATGGAGTTCTGATAGAGCGGTGAATGCAAGGAAGTCCAGCGATCGCACGCTATAAATGTTTATGTACATCTCACATCTGTGAACACAGTTAAAGTTGGGAATTGTGGGGCGAAAAACATCTGGAGCTTCAAAATGGTCTTAATCATTTCAGTTTGATTAAGATCGAGTTTCCTCTTCCATTTTGCTTGATGACAATCAATACTCGGGATCAAATCCTGATTCTGTAAGGAAGAGCCAGATTTTTTTCACAACAATCCCCTAAAACAGTACAATACATCTTCCTCTATCGACTATTACAAACAGATTATCTGGTTGATCAGTTATTTAGGCACAGACAAATTTGTTACTTGTCTTTAAATTGAACTTATGCTGGTTTTTGATGTGCTCTTTGTGCGGAAATTTTAAAGCATAAAAAAAAATGGAAAAGATATGAACAGCAGCAGTACCTGTCTGAAGCCTCATTTTGACAACAAGGCAAATGATGACCTTAGTGAGAACGAGAGTCACGGCACTCAGGATCAGAGTTGTCAGGTTTGTTGTTTCACCAGCTTCCTCTACAAGAAACGTGCCTACTTTGATGTCATAAATGATATGTTTTGTTGCAAAGATTGACAAAACTCATCAAATGTGATCCAAACTCTTTACATGATCACATTACAATCTGACTGTGGTGAAACAAGTAACGTATATCTTTCTCTTTGTTAGCTCTTATCTTACCTTTCTTACCTTCAACCTGTAGATCAGTTGAATTAACAATCACTGGGAGTCTGTTTGCGTAGTATCCACAAAAATAAAACCCAGCATCAGACAAATCCACTTCTTTGATTTTGAGGAAGATCGTCGAAATGTTGGACGTCACTTCAAATTTTTCCTGATCAAATCCGTCGCAGAACGAGGCTGGCTCAATAGAATTGTAAATGCTAATGCAACAAGGCTTGGTTCTGTTGACTAGTCTGAACCAGACTGTGTGAGTAGGAAAACTTGAAAACTTGGAGCACAGCAGTGTGGCATTTTCTCCAGGCTGGACTTCCACAGTCCAAGACCCTGAGAGGGAGATCCAGCCTGAAACAAATGGCAAAGAAATGTATTTTTGATCCAGTGAAACCAAAACAGATACTTATACCGTCAAAGGTTTTGGCAGCTTGTAAATTCAGGTTTTCTGCTGGTTATGAAGGTAAACACCTTTACCACAGACCTTTTGAGAGAAAATAAGTTCTGTTACTTACCGAGGCTGCAGAGCAGCAAAGCAGTTCTTATAGTAAAGCTCATCACAGTTGATATGAAATCACGGAGCTTCACTAAGGAAGGTTCAGTAGAGGAGGGTACCTATTTTTACCCCGTTGCTCAGACAAGATAAGTTGCCCACACAACAGCTCTACAATCACTCCCACGTTACGCGCCACAAGTACCAAAATGAGCCGAGGGTCGTGAGGTGCACCTGTTCTGTCTGGTATATAAGTAACCAGTGTTTTCGCCACTTCACAACTCTCTTTTTGTTGTTTTTTCTTTTCTCCAAAGCAAAAACAAAGAAATAAAAAAAGATAAAAACTGTAAATTAGTTTGGTAAAGGAGGAAATTGTTTGAGAATCAAGGCCATTTGGTGTTATAGAGCTGGACCAGATGCTTTAGTTTAGACACAGCAAGGGCCTGAAAACATTCCTCAGAGACTTTGTCATTGCTGATTGGTTACAGGACCTTCATGTAGCAAATCTTCACATTACTAACAATTTAACAAAAAGATGGTGGAGAGGTTTTCAGACTGTGAAAGAAGTGAAAGAAAAACAAACAAATGTGACTTTGCTGTTCTCTTATTTGTAAAAATTGAATTAAACCCTTTTTAATTGCTAATAAATAACAAAAGTTGTGGGGTGTGAATATAATTTTCTGCTTCTGAATAAAGCAACCTAAACCTAAAACCTAACCTGAAACCTAAATCTAAAAACCAAGGCCATTGCGCAAGTGTTCAAAACTGCTGTTTTTGAATCAAATGCTGCACGGAAAGAACTGCAGCATTTGTTGCATCAGGTTTTATTGCAGAGCTAAATGCTTGTCTTTTTGTGGGTTTCAAGTTGGGTGACACACAGTGTTGTCATGATGATGGAAAATGATGGTAGGAGGGGGCACAAAGAGTGTTGCTTGCCCACAAAGCTGCATTTTCCTTTGTATATATATTCACTGTTTCAGGTTACAATAAAAAAAAAAAGGGCAGTGTACACCGTTCATCAACTTAGGTAAAATCACCGGTGTGTGTTTAACCAAAACTTTACTAAAACTTTCCTTTTGGTGTAGATCCAGTATTTTTTTAATTATTTTTTAAGGAGACTGTTGTTCTTTATTGCTCATGTATAAGCAGAAGAGCAAAGAGATAACTTTCATTTTTAAGGTGGTATCACTGGTGACACATTCTTTGTGGTCACTGCTAAAATGTAATAAATAATAAAACATATTCCTTCTAGGTGATAGCTATATAAGATTTATACTCATTTGTGATGTCTGCATGCAACCACACAACTGAAATATTGGGGTAATATTCATTCATTCATTAACTTTTTGTCTTATTTTTACTTTGTGCTCAAAGGTTCTGTGATCATGAGTTGACCAATTTAAAACTGAGTTCATCTGTAATGCATGACAGTACCAAGCTACAGTCCAAATGGAATCTGTTTGCATTGTTTGTTATTTTTATATTGGTATATGCTATATTAATGATATTTCTGTTCTTCTTGAGTTACCTGGCTGCTGCTCCAGTCCTTCCTGGTATGGATGAAACAGCAGGCTGAGGGTGGAGCTGGTTTAAATGCAGAAGCCATGAAAATGGACTGAACCATCCATTGTGATCATGCAGGGGGAATGGGATTCTTCTTGAATATGGCTAGCTAGTTTTCACCTTTGGTTTTATACAGTGGTTTATTCATTTTCTATATAACTAGAGCTGTTTCTCATTTGGGCATTAGGTCAGCTTTTTGAGTTCTGTTTTATTAAGTGGTTTATGAGTAGAGTTTTGTTAAATTAACCTCTTTTAGGGGCCCACTTGGTTCTTATAATAGTTTGTTTTGTCAAAACCCAGATTTTATATATTACATCTGTGCCTGCAAGTTCTTGGCTGCTTGGTTCCTGATAACGTTATTACAAGTTTTCAATTATATCCACACTTTCACACTTCTTATTACATATTGCAGATTCATGCGCACATTTACAAATCTTTTACAGGTTTACAGATGTATTTAAATATTTCCAAATCTACACACATATGCACAAATACTCACAAATGGATCTCGGTACACAGATACAGATCTGGATACTCACACACTAATTACAATATGCACACACACAGATAGTTTTGCTATAAAAATAGGCTATATTCTTCTTGTGCACCTTAAAAATTGAATAATTTAGATAAAAACCTGAACTTACACTAGTTAAAATGGTGAATTTTAAATCATCATTAGGACTGCAGTGAAGGAGACTTAAAAAAAAAAACCCAAAGCATGTAGTACAGCACTCTCCATGCCTTCCATATGATATATTGTATTTTTGGCTAGTATTTTCTTGAGAATTTGAAGAACATCTATAAAAATTGTGGGTCATATGAACTTTTTACTTTTTATTTTCACATTTTGGACTTTTACCGTTACCTGATTTTGAATAAAATAAATCAGCTCAAGCTGTTATTACTATCTTGAAAAATATGGATGCAGACAGATAGACAGACAACCAAACAAACAGAAATGATGACAAAAACTTTGCCTCTCTGAACAAATGAAATCATAAAAAATAGAGCAATGCAACCTTCAGTTTATTATAGTCATTATAAACTTTTTAAATGTATATTTAACTATAATGATAATAACAATAAAAACCATAATAAATAAAAACACAATATGTGTTTCATTGTGTGTAATTGTAAGTAATACCATGTGAACCTTTCCGTAGTTTTTGAAAGATTAATTTATTAATTATGAATAAGAAAAATTATTTCATATGCTCTAACCTAACAGGTACAGAGGGTTTGTCTTCAACATGGAACATAGAAAAAGTCCGCCAGAGCTCATCTTTACATTCTTTCAAGCTTTTCAAGTTGCTATGCATCAATACAACCATTATATGCCAATTTTTTATAATTATATATGTATTAAGGCCAAACTACCGAGGTGAGGACTGAAATTGGTGTTGAAAATTTCATTTTGAAAAACACTCATATCATCACTGAGGCATAGACTGAAAATTAAGTGTTACTTTTCGACTTTTGATAGTTTTAATTTAAAAACAAGGACTGCCTATATAAACACATCTATCCACCCTTTCGAGGACATATGTAGGACAAAAGAACATCAATCATGTTTTTGATAATTGGAGGTTGTGGGTGGAGCTCATGTGGTAGGTGGTGGGCCACGACCATCTCCCAGGCATCCACTAGATGGACATTCAGTTCTTTGAACATATCCCTGAGCACCTTGTCCTGCTGTAATGAGTACCAATCACTGTTAGTAGATGCATGAAGGAAAGTCTGCAAACCTTTGGGGTTTCCGGTCCGAATGACAATCAGTGTGTCTGGAGCCCTGGACAGCAGCCGCACCATCGCTCTGCGGATGGTCTGCAGCCGGCGGATAAAGAACTCAATAGGGAAAGTGCCAAAGTGTGCCCAGATACCAAGTACTATGACCGTGTCCTTGCCTCCAATCACCTCGTCGAGCTCATTGGCAATATAATGCAACTCAATGGCTGGGACACTGACGGTTCGTAGAGGAGGACCATGGGTGCGGTATGTCACCAAAATATTGTTTTTGTAGTCCAGGGACATCAAAGGTCCAATTGTCTTCTGGCTATGCACGTTAAATGCCTTTAGATCTAAAAAGGATTACACAGGGAATAAGTTAAGCTGCAATAAATCAGTTTGTGCCAGAAAGGTTTGGCGGATCTGCTACCTGGTAGTGCTGCATCAAGGTACTCAAACCACTGCCTCATGGTGGAATCTCCATACATGTGAACCGTTTTTCCTTTTAGACACTGAGTGATGGCTGAGGAAGAACTGAACTGATGAACTGTGGTGACACCTAGTCCTCTCCACACACCCTGAAAGTAATAGCCAGAGGGTCCAGACTCCACGCTGCTGCTGGCCACCTCTGACTGACCTGAGAAGAGGTCAATACAACAAACAAACAAACAATTGTATATTTATGTATTTATTATATAGACATAGTAAACATCCGATGATGCAGAAAATACCAAAACTGAAAGCAGCAATGAGACAATCACTTCTGCATTCACTGGATCCAGATTTTTATATCTGATGTCTGATTAAGACTATATGTGGAACAAACCACTGCAGTCCCAAACCTAACTTGATTTTAATGTGGTCCATCATCTGTTGAGGATTTTCTATGAACTGTTGCCACTACTGCTGCTAAGTGTGGATAACTTTCTGGAAGCTTTATCACTATGTTCCCTACAATTTTTAAATGTCGTCCCAACATATGCTGGAACAGAATATATTGAAGAAATAGAAGATTTTTTTTTCTGTCCACAAAGGCACAACTCTTACTCACCACAATCCCTATACTTGCCTAATTTTTACTTATGTCAAGTTACCTAAAACAAAACTCAAGTTGAAAAACCACTGTTTGACTAAGCGAGGGAAATCCGGAAGGCACTTCAAAGACAAGTCCAAGAGAAGTGAATGAGACTTAAAAGGAGCTATCTATATTAAACAATATTACTGAAAACAAGCTGAAGGTAATCTTACAAAATACAAAGGAAGAGCAGTCTAATTCAAATCAGGGAAGGTTTTTAATTTTTACCATCCAATTTTGATCATATCTTGTACTCTTATAGGAGACCTTATTTTAGCAGATAATGGTAAAATGAAAAACGAACTGCTTGCAATTAGTGCAGCATCCACAGTGCTTTAGTGAATTACTGTAAGTACTCCACTTACTCATAAACGCTTACTCTTAACAAGTCTTTCTTTAGGTTTCATTTACATCTTTCTCCACTATCTAATAGGTGTTGTTCTAGATATTGTTTTTTTTATTTTTGTTTTTGCCTGTCAGCAGGTCAAAATCTGTAGCCAGAGACACCAACAATAAAGAATCAGGCTTTACCGTTCTGTTTGGGCAAAACGTTGACACTGGCCGCTCCTGAAGCAGGAATAACGACTTTCATGTTGACGCCCCTTAGGTAAAGAACACATGATAAAATATTTTAACAAAAAATGGGAGAGAAATTCAATGTTTTTTAAACTAGAATTGTATTAAACACAGCAGTCAGCAAAAACAGCTTTGGTTTGACACATCAACTGTCAAGACAAGCTGGTGAATTTTTTTTCTTTTTCAGGAACATAAAACTTAAAAATAACATCAGAATACTGTTCATAAGTAAACTTATTTCACTGTCACAACAAATTATTAGTTACTCATTTATGCTTTGCCCAATTCTGCTCACACCCTGTGGCTGTAGTATGTTGCATTGCAAATGCATGATGCCAACAGGGAAGTTGCAGAGTCCCACGGGTGCCACTAAACTATGCCAAATCAATACTCATAACATGGTTGGCATGGTTGCTTCTCCCATGTCTTCTCCACTTTTTAAATTTTCACCTATCAGCGATCAGACATGTTAGATTGAAGTTATCTGAAGTGCCTTAACGCTATGCCTTATATTAACTAAAGTGTCATATAAACCGTAGAGTGCAGAATACTATAGAGGACACGGCCCTGATAATATTAAGGCCTTAGACCACACGTCGTTTAGTGGTGGTAACGTAGGAGACTCTCGCCCACGTTTGTCTGCAGAAGTTGGTAACAGGGAACCATCTGCCAGTGGAAATTTACTTTAAGGGAGTAGGGCAAGGTCGCAGCCTCGCTGGAGCTGAGAAAAGATGTTTTGCAGCTAATAGACAATAACCTCTGAGTACACTATGCAATGTAAATACCGAATGCTTGTGTAACACTGTTGTTTAGACTAGAATGGGACAGTCTTCAATAAAACTGTTAAACGCACGTCTTCATTTTGAGATTCACAGCATAGTGTGCCATGCAGGACTCTTCTCTGTTCCGGAAGTAATAAAAGTGTTAAAATGGTCTATTGAGCAGCAATAGCAAAATACTTGATAGCTGCCTGCTAATACATCAGTAGGGCCGTAATAAAATTCTTTTACTTTGATTCTAATTGATTAATTTTAGTTCTACATAAAACTCCAGAAATTTATCACTTTCTTGCATGGAAATGTTCACCTCTGAAAGAGCTTCTCCATGGTGCTAATTTTTTGTTTATATCCTTCATTGAAGGTGCTGATCCTTGTATCACAGTTTAGATTTTTTGGCTTGTAGCAGAACCATGGCTCATTTGTACGGAGGTCAGTGTAGTTACACACAGGCTGCTGGGTTGGACGTAGACATACATTACAAGTGGTAGTTTCAGTGACTGAGCCTAACTGGAACTGGCTCTTGAAGAAAATCCTGTCAGGATGTTCTATGTTCAGCCTTCGCAGGTCTGTGACTGCCTCACTGGGGTGAACCAGCATCACCTGGAAAGAAAAATAATTTGAATTGTATAACCTGCTCTGTTTGTTTTATAGAACAATCAAGTGAATTCAAGATTTATCATAGACTGGCAAATGGTCCGGAGATGAAAAATGAAGCCAATGTGAAGTGCCACAAAGTGAATCTTATGATGTGACCACTTGACGTTAGCTTCTAAAGCAAACAAGCAATAACATTAACATTATGACCATCACCTGGACCTGTGCACTTCCTTCCCAAAGCAAAGTGAATATAGCAGAGTAGGAGCCATTAAGATGATCTAACACTTGCCCTGCCACACCAGCACCAAGGGTTAGGTTATGCAGCCGAGCAAGTAAGACGTCTCCCCCAGACCTCTTCAAGTGTCCCTGGAAATCATGCATTTGAATCAAAACTTCGAGTTTATCTCCTATGTGCCACTGTCCCCCTCCACACCTTGGGAGAATTTTGAAGGCACTGTGGGCTGGGTGACTGGTACTGCTCAGGGAAAGAGGTGATGGTAAAGATGGAGTTTCAGGCCAAGCGATGGACTCTAATAGACGTTGTTCTTCAAGAGCTTCCTTGGTGGACAGTGGTTTTAATTTGCAGAACTTGTAATGCATGTCAGCAGGTGGAGGGACAGTGGCTGCTCTTGGAATGATGAAGGTGGTGTTCACTTCAATCTGAAACTGGAAAAAGGAGAGAGTACGGCATTGACAAAAGCACATTCAACCAGGTAAACATCTAGCACAGTATAATGAAAGATTCTTTTTGCGATAGGATGTCATGCTTTCATTGTCTTACTTGTATTAATGCAAACGTAAAATGTTGCCTATCAGCTGGTAATTCAATAGAATAAATGTATCACTGAACATAAATAACTGATTGACTTGCTTCTTTTTTCTTTTCCATTAAGATAAGACAACAAGCTGATGTTTGAGTAGCTACTGGAATATGACGGTTTCCTAGTTAGCCCTTTTGCACACATCTGTTAATACAGGTACAATACCTGTAGTTCAAAGGTTACTAAATTAAACAAAACAAAATATAAAAAGATGTTTTCACTTTTCAGAGTGCTTAATCCTGTTTCACAGAGTGAACGAGAGACACTGATTCACTGGTCCACACCACAAGGATTTACAGCAACGAAATTGGAATGTTATTCAGACCCACCGATTCCCACCAATAGTGCCTGTAGTCTAAACCAGGAGTGTCCAACTCCAGGCCATAAGGGCCGGCGTCCTGCAGGTTTTAGATGTGTCATTGATCCAACACAGCTGATTTACTTTGGTAGTCTTGTGTCCTGTGTTCAGTGTTTTGAGTTTCGCTTTCCCCTCGTCTCATTATATCTGATTAGTCCCAGCTGCGTTTCAACCTGTTCTCCATCCTCTTGTTATCCTCCCTGTGTATTTGAGGCCTTGGTCTTCCCCTGTTTGTTGTCGTGTCATACCACACAATGTGCTGTGTTTCCAAGTTACTTAGCTCATAGTTTCCTAGCATTTCTGGTTTCCCTAGTCTTTAAGTTCTTAATTTCTAGTTAATTCTTCATCAGTTTGTGTTTGGAGTATCAACAGCACAATAAAGCTGCTTTTTTGAGTTCATCTTCTCCATGTTTACGAGTCCTGCTTTTGGATCCTCATCCTGCCCATCACAGCACCAATCCGTGATAGAAAGATTGGACAGTAACAGTGTTTATTTTGTGATTCCACTTACCAGTTCACTAACTACAATGCATTTATCTATGCACAGCACTGTATTTGTTTATAAGGTAATGACATCTGTGTGGCAACTATATGGAGCATATTACCACTCTCTCTCTCACAGTCATTCAACAATTAGTAAGAAGAGTTTAAAGGGATTGTTGAAATTGTGAAGTGCAAAAATAATTTTGTAATAGCATTGTACACTGGCTAGGCTATCTAGCAAGCAGAGATGGACAGTAACGCATAATGCGCCTTCTGCAAACCGATTACATTTTTCAATTACCATGTGGAGTAAGGGATTACTATTGCAAAAAGGTAATTAGCTTACTGTTACTTTCCCGTAAGCACGATGCATTACTGCATTACTAATCCGTGATTTTTTTTAAGAGAGCGTGTCAAATGACACAAGTGCGTGACGTTCGTGGCAACAGCTGTGTGCAGATCAACAATGGATAATATATCGAGAGAGGATGACTGTGCAGCATTTAAAGCGTGGAAGCACTTTTTGATTGTGTAAAAAATGACAAAAACATTAGCGTCCCCTGTTCACTGCGTGGGAAGAAATCTTCTTTTTACAGCGAAAAAAACCCCTGAACTTCTGAGCAAGCACCGAGTATGCTGTCACGGGAATGTGAAATTCACAGAGAAACTCCCGGATCCTTCCACTGACGTGACCGCTGCGGCACACCTGCACCAGGGTAAACCTCTGCCTGCCCCACTCCTGCTCTACAGGTGAAAATATATTTAAGAGCAACAGTACTGCTCAGTCTTTGATTTTATTTATTTTCTGCTGTGTTTTACTCTATGCAAGGGCCTGTGCTTGTGACAGTGCATAATACCCCCC
>VUQR01011139.1:10945-24576 GCA_015108515.1 Hemichromis elongatus | reverse complement strand
CAACGACTACCGCTTTGTTAGGTTCTCTTAAATCAATGCACATGCGTATGCCACCAGTCTTCTTTCTAGTGACTACAATCGGGGAGACCCATTCAGATGCATCAATTTTCTCTATGATTCCCTGTTCCTCAAGGTTTTTGAGTTCTGTGGAAACAGTATCACGGACAGACAGAGGTAAGCATTGAAGTTTCTGCTGTATTGGGGTCACTTCAGGTTGCACCTTCACTTTGTGTACAAAGTTCTTCGCACATCCAAATGGAACTGAAGACTCACATTCCTGTTTGCAGTGAGTGGGCAGAGCTGAGGTTTGCTGGAGAGTAGCACAGACCTTGGGACTCTCAAAGACTAATTGTCCCCCTTTTATGTGTAGCTGGAGGGCAGTTACCAAGTCCATGCCCAGTATGGGTGTCCCTGTTCTCACAATGTAGAGATCTGTGGAGGCACTCTTGCCATTGTAAGTAACATCAGCTCTAAGACATCCTACTACATTTAATTTCTCTTTTGAATATGTAACAAGCTGAGCAGCAGGGTTACTTACCTTAACTGAGCCAAAATTTGTGCTGTAAACATGTTCAGGCAGTATAGAAACACCAGACCCTGTGTCTACCAGTAGCTTAAGAGTACATGCCTGTGCAGTATTTGGTACAGTGACAGTAACATTGCACATACGTTTAGCTGGATCACTACTGACACAATTGTCAACAGTTAGAACACACAATTCAGGCACAGTCACTTTATTGACAGGCTTGTGGGAAGATTTACACACCCTTGAAAAATGTCCAGTTTTTCCACATTTATTACATTTGCAGTCTTTTGCAGGGCAGGATTTATCATTTGCTTTGTGGTCACCTGATCCACAACGGTAGCACATCGACGCTGTGTCCATTTAATTAGCTGCTCTGTGTTTTGGCTTGCGCATATTCTTTTGCACTTGAACAGCAGCAACAGCCTTTGTTTCACCAACAACAATGGCCTTAGCATCAGCTATAGCAGCCTCAGTACGCCTAGCAATTTCCAAAGCTCTATCGAGTGTCAAATCCTCCTCCATTAGCAGTTTTTTGCGTATACGAGCATTATTTGTCTTCTCTACAAGTTGATCCCGTAGGAACTCCAGGAACACAGCCGGGGGAGATAGCAGAGCCCTAACTGCATCACCACTTATCCTCGTCGCCACTTGTTGTGTGCAGTTCAGCAGGCATTAACACAAAAAACGCAGTTTGGAACAGAGGATTAGGGAGCAAAACTCCATCTTTATTTTTCGTACGTCCTACAACAACAACAGGATCTCACTAGCACCCTCTAGTGCTTCTAGTAATTGCATCTACAGAACAAATGCAGTATGTGGACACAACAGGGGGTTAGAGGAGGAAGACAGGACAAAAGACATGCTGTGGAACACAGCCAGTAATAAATATCAACAAATTATTAAATACAGAGTGGTGTATAAACAGACAGTCTGCATCATGGGAAATCTTAAGAAGCGTAGGCATCATGACTGAACGAAGACCCGGGGTCACCTGATCCAGCTCTAACTGTATGCTTTGTTAAAAAATAAAGTTTTAAGCCCAATATTAAAAGAAAAGAGAGTGTCCATCTCCTGATTTCAAACTGGGAGCTGGTTCCATAGAAGAGGAGCCTCAAAGCTAAACACTCTGCCTCCCACTCTAGTTTTAAATGTCCTAGGAACCACAAGTAAGCCCGCAGTCGAAAAGTGAAGTGCTCTATTGGGATGATACAGAACTATATAGTCATTAAGATAAGATGGGAACTGAATATTAAAGAGCTTGTATGTGTGGAGAAGGATTTTAAACTAGATTCTGGATTTAACAGGGAGCCAATGAAGAGAAGCCAGTATAGGAGAAATATGCTCTCTCTTTTAACTGAAGGCTTCCAGGGAGTTTTTGGGAAACCTCCCTTCTTCACAAGAGCTCATCATAGCAGGCAGCTCCATATATCTGATTTGAGAGACTTTTACACCGAATACCCAATTTTGTCTCCTCCAAGGCTCAGACTGGGGAATTTTTCACTTGTTAGGCAAGTGTGCAGTGCACTATAAAGAATAATGGGTTTCTTAAAAAATTGTGGCTGCATCTCACAATTCTTCTGTGGTGGATCACACTCGAAGAGGTTAAAACCCCATCGCTGGCACACACAAAACATGCACAGTGCTTCTGTTCTGCAAGGCTGTTTTTCATTTGCACAGCTTTTTAGAACCGTCCCATTCACCCAAATTAAGTATTCTTATTGATCTTGGAGGCAAATTAAGAAACAGAACGAGTTTATGAAATATATTAGCCTAAGTAATTTTTTTCTGTCTTTGGTTTGCAAAGTCATCTTTGCGTTTGATGCTTGTCCTACGGAGATACAGCATGCCCTACCAGTGAGTGCATGCAGCTTTAATTGCATAGGCTTCACAGCTGCTGCTTTAAAAAAAAACAACTTTGTTGTTTTTCCAGGCATAAAAATAAAGCCTGTGTGGTTGTATCGTCCCACTCAACCTTGCCTCATATTCACCCTTAATTTAAAATAGGGGATAAAAGTGGGCTGACAAATGTAAGATGTGACAAAGCACAAAGGTTTTACACGGTTTGATGTTTGATTATCCACTTCTTCTCTATGTCGTTGATATTTACTTTCCCAGTTTTTAAATATTCAATTTGGACATTAAAAGTATTTGCAGGTAGATGACTACAGCTAGTTGTCCTGTTTTCTTTAGCTTTGATTTATTTTCCCCCCTTTATCACGAGCTCAACAGTCAAAAACTATTATCATCATCAAGAAGGACGCATTGTGGTGTGATCAAATTAGGCTGAAGACAGATTTTATAAAATCACTGCATCAGATCAGTGACATGAGCAGAAATAGGAAGGCATCACATCTTTCCAACAAAAGTAATTTAGGAACCCATTGCTCAGGGCAAACAGCTGGTTTAAAAATGCTGAAAATAAATTCACGTGCTGTGCAGAGTTTATGGAAAAATAAACAAAACAGGAGGTCTTCAATAAGTTATTTCTGAAACCACAAACATGGCCTTGACTCCGCTCCTGAACTGCAGGTTCTTAATCTCTCCAATCGTGTGTCATAAACAGTGTGTTGCCTGACCCATGCCTTCTCTCCGGATCAGTAAGTTCCATGCTACATATATGATTGATGATCCTGGCAAATATTCCAACTTGATAGATGACACTCACTATTGACCGTTCACAGGTATGTTCTCTGAGGACAGTAGTTACAGATGTGCTGCTACAGCTTGAAGGTCATTCTGGCATAAAGTGTGTCTTATCACTAAGCATGTAAAGTAAGAAGGACAAGAAAATTTAATTGACCCAAGTTGTGACCTATAAAATTCATTTGTAGCTCGATGATAATAAAATTCTTCTTTAACCTTGATTCAGCCCCTAATTTCTTTCACCATCTGAAATAAGCCTTTTAGCTCCCGCCACTACATGATCCCTTTAAGTTTGGCTTTCTCCTTATGTACTGTCCTTATGTACTGCTGGGTCATCTCAGCAAGACCCAACAGACAAATAAAAGACTATCAGAAGCATATTTTAGTTTTTTATTCACAACCTATATGAAACAGTTGCTATATATGTCCCTGTTAATAGCAGTAAATAAAGGAAAAGCTCTGAAATATCGACAGTAAAGTAAGAAGGGAAGCTTTTCTCTACTGTCACTAAGTGGCTGTAATATCTGCGTGCAATGCCACTTGTTTTCTCTTACCTGAACCATTCAATCTGATTATCAATATAAGGCAAACATTTGAATGGAATACAGTAATGTTGCTAATGATGAGTGGTTCTGAATCCATAATATTGGCCTTTACAGATGAAATAGCAGCCTTGCCTATCAGATTCAACTTAGATAAAAATCTAGCTTCATACTTGGCTCTTTTCATTAAAGAGTGCTCCTTGAAGTGGAGTGAACAAACAGAATTCATTTTTTCGCTGTTCTTACATCTTTTGAATTTAACTATCCATCTCTTTAAAAACTTTTCCAGTTCAGAATCTCTGGGATTTTGGACCCTATCCCATTCATTGCTTGGTCAGGGCTGGACGGATCCCCAGCCTATGGCAGGGCGAACACAGCCATTCATGGCCAAGGTAACACGCACGTCTTTGGACTGTGGGAAGAAGCCAAATGTACCTGGAGATAACTCTTGTAATTGAAACCAGGACCTTGTTGCTGTGAGGTAAAAGCAGTAATCGCTGCAACCACCCAAAAAAAAGTAACTTGGTTAAAGCAGGGGATTGGGCCAGCTCTGCTCAAAGCATCATACTTTCTGTGACCATTGTTATGATCCAATGTTTTCAGTGTGCGTTATGTGTGACTCCTCCCACCAGAGGATGGCTGTGGTTTGTTTTGTTCCTTTTCCTTTTAGGGAGTGGACACCTGGGCATGCCAGCTGGGTAAATGGGTGGAGTCTCTTCCTGTCCTGGGATTGGATAATTGATTAATCACCTGCAGTATTTTACCACCAGATGACAGCCACCTGGCCCCTCTCTCCTAGCATCCACCATCAAAAAAAGAGCCTGTGTGTGTTTTTGATTTGTGGTTTTGTAGAGTGTGATGCAAGTATATTTTCATGTATGTGTGTGCCTGGTGTTACAACCTTGATCTTGTAAATAGAGTTGTGAAGTAGCGATTGTGTACTTCTTTTCACCTTGTAAATATTCTTCACTGCAGCAGCCTAGTAGGCGTGAGAAGCCATTTTTGTTAACCACGTTTTCTCCTGTTTTTCATTAGCTGGTTAGGTAAGTGAATTGTCTTTTGGTTGATTTTCATTTGGGTAGGAAATCATAGGGACCTTTAGAAAGTTTTGTTTGTTATTTTTGGCATTGCTCACTGCTGAAGCAAATACAGTAAATGGCTGCTTAGCACTTTAAAAGTTAAAACTGGTGTGTTCTTTCTTGGGTGGTGCATGAGTGGGGCCAATTTCTTGTTGCGTTCAGTATAGGCCTAGACTGAGAACGTAACATCATATAGTTAAATCCCTTCTTGCTGACATCAACAATACCAAGTGAAGAAAAAAGAAATTTAGATGAGTTGTGAGCCATTAGCTGCAGGATCCAAAGGATTACTTATTAAATATCAATATGATTATTTGAAATTTGACCCATGTTAAATATGAGTAAAACTATAAAAGTATATACGACACAACAAGAAAATGCATAATAGGTCCCCTTTAAAATTCAGATACAACATGCTGAATGGGACTGTAAAAGTAGGGGGATTGATGTTCTATGACAGTGTGAAAGAAGCAGAAATGAACTGCAGAAGCAGCAAAAGAAATATTTTCCTTTTCTATTAATAAGAAGCCTTGGAGGCAACAGGAGTGGCTCGTTTATCGGCTCGACACAGGGGTGAGTGAATTTAATTCAGAGCCAAAATTGGAACATTACAACTTGCATAGTTTCACTTTCAGTGTCTTCACTCGATATCTTTAAACAGACTGTGAACTTATCAGCTAAACATGTAATGCACATTCTCCAACTCTAAGACACATACATGCATTGACCTCTCCCTTTCTCCCAAAGGCTCTCTCTCTCTACACATGTGGTTTTCAATTATCAAGAGGGGGTTGTGTGGAGTGACTGAGGGTCTTTTCTCAAGGCCCCCCAATAATAATGCCCTGGTTTATTACCCTATTGCTAAGATTAAACTGGGTTCTATCGATCCTAGGCTACATGAAGCACTATGAGACACAGATTACGCAGCCATGTTGACCACAGAGAAAAGAACAAGGATCCTTTTGAACAACGGCAAACAAAAGGAGACAACACATCCTACACACAGTGAAATTATAAAGCACAGGAACCCCTATATATTTGTAGTTGCGCTGCATGTCACCCAGCATTATTCCACCCATGAACCCAGATCCTTTAGGTCCCTCACAAAGCTGACGATTCAGTGGTACCGATAACCTTCCCATAAAATTAGCCATATATTTTGCACCGAGCATCTTAATGACAAACACAATTGTGTTTACAAATGCACAATTGACATTCCTCCCACATGACGCCTTAGCCCCTTTTGCTGTCTGTCATCTATCCTGAAGAGCATCACCCACATGGCAGCATCATGCAGGGCTTAAATTAAAACACCTTTTCAGACAAATCAATTTGCTCATGCGTCCCAGCAGAAGCAAATCATCTTTAATGACAAAATACGGGGTGAAAATTGAAAAAAGGAATTAATTCATACAGCTTTGAGAAACCGGAGGTAGAAAGAAAAATATCAAAGAATTCACACCCACCTAATCACCGAGGTGATTATAGCTCTAAATTAGCTGTTTCCTACATTCTCTGTAAACATAAAGCAGCGCTGAAAATAAATATTTTCATCTATATGAAAAAAATCAAACATGGCAGTGGGTGAAGCTTTATACTGTCACATTCATAGATGGATTGAGTCCTTGAAAAATGGTGAGGAGATCTCTAAAATATGTCTGAAGGGCTTTTCCAAACAGCAAATTTTACACATGAAGTAAGAAAAGCAGATCTGCTGCATGCTTTTTGAAAACCTGGCACATATCAGATTTTGTCATCAGTTCTTCAGTTCTCCAGCGCTGTGCAGTCTCCCACTCTTACATGTGAATATATTATGACTCATGTAGAGGGAAAAGTCAACGGCACTACACATGCTGACATGAATAATCGGAAGAATGAGTAATTACTTTGGATTTAGAAAATGAAAAGCGTTTTCCAAAACTGTGTTTTCAAATGAAAGCATACACTTATTCCACTAGGCAATAGCCTTAAAAGGTCCATCATCAAACACATAATTTCAGGCATTGTGACTCTAAAATGGGGTGACAAACACCAATGAGAGAACATGTGGAGAGGGAGACGTACTGCGCTCCACGACTATTGAAAAGCCAGAGCAAAACAATCACTACCAGCGTTTTGACGTTCAACATCCTCCGGGGTCATGTTGTCTCTCACTCAGAAATGCAAGTTCATCCTGACTCACGCAGAGAGTCTATTTATACTGACTTTGCCAGTGCAGAGTGGGACATAATGTTCTCTGGTTAAGAGAAGAGCCCGGACTCACTTGTGGAGAGTCGTGATGCCCTCTCGCATCTCCAATTTACCTAATAAGAGGATTAGTTCTCATTAGATGGGGCTGGTAAACACCGCCACTACAACAAACTGATTAAAGTATCCCAGAGTGGGAGATGCAAAAAAAGCTGTTACTGTAGTAGCTGTAAAGATGTTAAATCCCTAAAAAGAGGATGTAAAGAAATATAGATAATGTCCTTGTTTTTGGAAAAGAACAAGGACTGGCCTGGAGATTAAAATTAAAAAGTTAAATTAGTAAATTAAAGGACCAAAATCTGGAACCTGCAAGAGAAACCACTGCACCTCATTTCTGCAACTAACATGCTTTCCAAAGGTGCAGCTTTTCTTTTGAAGGCAAATGGGCTGTTTGCATTTTGCATTACACTTTTCATAGTTTCACTGCTTCTCAGTAAAGAGTGCACTAACCCTGGCAACCTGCTAGTGACCAAAGCAGTTGCAAGGAGGTTTTCAGTGCAGCTTAGCAGCTGTTAGCAACCTCCATCAGCCACCCACTAACTGGTTGCATTTTTCTGTAGCAACTGGCGGCTGCCAGGAGGATGCCGACCGTTCTCTTTGTCTGTGGGAATGAAGCCTTACTGATGGTTTTCACACAGGCTATTGTTACGCATTGCTGCTTTAACAGAAAGTCGTGTGAGTAGTCTAATCTTTTTGCTGCCTTACTCCTAGCATTTGACCGATGACATGTATATTAAAATGTGCTTGAGAGAGAAGTAATTATCCCTAATCTTGCATTATAAAAAATGATAAGTTCTAGATCAGATTGTAGACTTGAGTGAAAATCACCACTCAGGTTGTTCTACTTGACAGCAAAACTAAAACCTTAGCGCTCATTAACCCGATCTGCAAAATAGAATGACAGTGCAGCTTGTTGCAGGCACACAATGTTGACATCTCCCTGCAATATGTCTGTTCAACGTGAAGTCAAGGTCTGAATAATGAATACAGATCTATTAGGAGGCCTTGACGCTCTTTTTCCTGACAGGCAGAATGTGTTCTCGCTCGGCCGAAGGCAGGAACAAGCCTGTGTAGCTTGGATATGACTTTGAGTCTCCACAATGTTTACATCGTCACAGAAAATCACGACAGTGCACTGCTTTAAATGACGAATGAGTTCAGTCTTATATAAAAATTAAAAAAAAGTAACAAAAGCAATTAGTAACCATTAATAATAATAAAAAAAAACTACAATAAAAATTGCCTTCTGTAAATGAGCAGCTTCTCAGCTTTACAGCTTAGAATGACAAACTGATTTGCAATCCTTTGAATTATACACGACTACAGTATGTCAGTAGTATTCAATTCAATTTTATTTATATAGCGCCAGATCACAACAGTCACCTCAAGGCGCGTTATATTGTACAATAGTACATACAGAGAAAACCCAACAATCATATGACCCCCTATGAGCAAGCACTTTGGCGACGATGGGAAGGAAAAACTCCCTTTAACAGGAAGAAACCTCCGGCAGAACCAGGCTCAGGGAGGGGCGGGGCCATCTGCTGCGACCGGTTGGGGTGAGAGAAGAAAAGAACGGGATAAAGACATGCTGTGGAACAGAGACAGAGATTATATGTGTGTGTATATGAGACTATATGATTTGGCAAAAAGGAAAGTTTTAAGCCTAATCTTAAAAGTAGAGATAGGAAGAACAGTACAGTAGTATAATACAAGTTTCTCAAAGTAATCTGTCACCATGTTTAAGTGTATGTTCAAGCAGTAAATGCAGTTAAAGTCTATACATACCGGGCCAATATTAAGACAGAGTGTCTTTCTACTTTTGCAACTTTCAAATGACACTGATCCATAACCGCAGCCTGCGCTCCCAATGTTGCTCTGTGATTTCCTAGATTCAATTTTCCAAGGCCACAAAAATCTAATAACCTCCCAGATAATGTCAGTTGAGTCAGAAGAGATGAGTGAATTGTTTTCAATAAGCTTCAGGTGTTCCAAAAAGTCAATATCAATTTGCCAAATATCTGATGTCAGACCAGCTGGATTTCATACAGTATGAACATCGTTATAAGGTCGACTATTTTCCTACATGAAACAAGAATCCAATTTTTTTCCCCCTCTGTGACTGTCTTCATAAAAGCTGCAATATTGTAAAATATGACCACAATAAAACTGAAGACATTTAAAGTGTTCGCAATATGCTTGTAAAATACAATACATCAAATATGACTTATTTGTGCAAAAAATTAGGGTAGAAATAATAAAATATATACAAGCGTTAGGGGGGAAAAGCACCACTAGGCCTCCATTAATCAACAGGGAATCATGTTTTCTATGTTCTCAAGTATTTATCACTATCTGTTATGGATTTATGTCATCAACACAATTTTAGAATTATTTAGAATGATTGCACTGGTGACATTTAAAGTTCGGTGCCATGAAAGCAGCTTTAGAATGTTGGAACCAAGAAATATCTGTCATGTTTCCTATAAACTGTATGAGTGGTAGAGCAAAGAGTCGGCCCCAGCAGAATTTTAAAACCATAAGAGGTCAGGATTATAAGGTCAAACTGTGGCAGGAAGTAGAAGGATGTGTATAAAAGTTCCCTGAGCCCCTGCTTTTAGATAGGTTCGCATAATTGTTAAGAAGATTACAGTTAAGAAGATCACTTTTTAGTCTGGTGAAAATGAATAACCTAAGTTTTTAAAGGTGCTACAAAAAGGAGAAAGTTGAGGCTGAGATCATCTGTTGCCAGCAAGACATTGAAGAGAAGGGGAACACAAGAGAAAACAAAACACATGGAAAAAAAAGTTGTCATGACCAATAAGTAGTAAAGAACACCAAAGCCACAGAAGACAAGCAGAGGAGAGAGTTAGAGCAGCAGTGCTCCAGACACAATGTGGCTCCACATCTGCACAAAAAGCACTCCAGCTGTTTCTGCAGCTCCTTATTTTTTAGTTAGATTCTAATTTCCAAACAGCAGTGCATTGAAAGGCGCCATCTGTATGATGCCTAAAGGATGGAGTCTAAACACTGAAGAGTAAGCCAGTTACCTCACAAAAATCCGATTTGGGACTTTACAGAGAAGACCTCCAGCTTTCGACTATCAACAGAAGTCGCACCACAAACAGTGAGGTTTGAGTGCTGAGGTAACGTGCTCTTCATTAAAATGCATCAAAAATAATGCTGTTACAAACACAAGAGATGCTCACCTACTGCGGGCTGCATGGCATGTATTATAGAGGACAGAGAATTCCCTTTTTAATCTTACTCCCTTTCAATTCATTAAAAAAGATGCAAGGGATTTGTATCATTTGCAGGTGTGGTTGTACTGCTGTCTGTAGTATTGTGTGTTGGGGGTTTGCACAGGAGCAATAACCAACACAATACTTGCAGTCTCCTGCTTAGATGTACTATTCCAACTAACAAAGGGCTCACTCACTTTTTGCATTTTTCTAGACAGGGCCTTTAGGGGCACGGTATTACAACAAAAACTTGCCACATTACTGTGAATGATGTAACTGCATGTAATTCTCTATTTAATGCACATTCTCATGTTTTTGTGTGACTCTTGGTGAGTACCAGCACCATCTCCCATTTGATGTTTTGGATGCCTGCATCCCTAATGTGAAAGTTTTTCCCCAGAGGAGAAAGTCATTTTCATTTTGCACACTTTGTTTTCCTTCTGCAACACAATCTTGTCAAAATGTGAAATTACAGCAAATCCCATAACTGAAGGGTCGCATTACTATGAGGTGAGCTAATTTATGCTTAAAGGAGCGATGTGCGTGTAATTTGACTTTATGGAAGAATTTCATTATCCTGCAAATCTTAAGTGCTGCTTATATAAAACTGTGAGTGTGTGCACCTTTTTGTAAAAGACATTAAAGCAGTTATTTGAAGCAAATGTAGCTAAGTACAGACCAATTTTTCTGCACTAATATAGAAAGTTTACAAATGGTGCACAAAAGGCTAGCCAGTGGCCCCATCTGTACATGTGGGCACGCAAGTCTTAAACCATCTCTGACTCGTACTATAATCACAACTGTAAATATTTCGAGAAAAGTTATGTTGAACGCCTAGGTTCGACTGATAAAAAAAAAAGGCATGTGTAAATCTGTCCTGTTAGTTTATAAACCGTGCTCTCGGATTCATAATCCGACAGATTTGCAATCTGTGCCCAGATTTGGAGTCTTGCCCACAGATTTATGACAGTTACAGCGCAGATAAAATGTTGTTTGTAACTGAGACAAAAAAAGAAATATGAGAATAAAAGGAACAAAAGAGATTGCTGAAATGATGGGAGGGGAGGATATTTTCTTTTGTAATGGCACCGTTTTTGTTTCTGATAGAAAGTAAAAAGTTAGAATTTAGATGCATTGTAGCAGCTTTATAAAACTGTTCATTTTGTTTTGTTTTGTTTTCACCATCACGCGCACACCCCAACATGCAAATATCACCAAATTAGTATTAAACACAAATAACTGATGATGCTGATAGTTTTATTGGTTTTAATCCTAAAATTTGGAGTTGATGGCAATAAACTGGGGTGGGTGGATTCAGGAGGTAGAGCAGGTCATCCTCTAATTGGAAGGTTGGTGGTTAGGGCCCTGACTCCTTCTGTCTGCAAGCCTAAGTCATGTTAAGGAACCCCAAGTTGCGCTTTTATGTATCCACATTAATGTGTGTGAATGGTAGAGAGAAAGCACTTAGATGTAGAAAAAGATGTCTTTAATCTAAATACTTTGCATTCCAGCTTTCTTGTGTCATTCTGCCTTTCAGACTCTCATTCACACAAGCCAAGTCTTCGCCATCTCCACCTCACCCGGGCCACTCTGAGCTCCACAGAGGGGGGTCTTGTGTTTCAGTATATAATTGTTTTTTTTTAATTCATTGGAGATTATTCTATATTTGTGATAGGTGTGGATGAGCAACCTGATATCAAAGTGTGTAAAAGACATGTGCACTGTGGGGATGTCACGCTTTGAGTCTCCTAATTGTGAAATGAACACATGTGTGATTGTCTGTGTCTATGTCCGCTCTCACATGTTGAGGGATATTCTCCCTTTTGCCCAGTGTTGGCTTGGATGGGCTCCAGCCCCACTGACCCTGGTTGGATAAGTGGTTAAGAAAATGGATGGATGCTTTGGTAGGTCAGCCACAGCACGTTTGCTTCATAGCCACGTGGGATCCATAATTTCACGGGCTGAATTCATGTGGCTCCAGGCAGCTTTAAACATCAATTCCCTCACATCAGCAATGCCTCAGGCGCAAAATAAAACATAACACAAATCACTGATGGACACAGATGACAAGAATGAAGGATGAGGCTCAAAAGTGGTTTTAGTGTAGAAGGAAAATGGTTCCATCAAGCATTTTGAAGGAAGTGAGCTGTCTGTGATTTAGTTTTCTCTCAGTTTTAAGTAAAATACAGTGCTTCTCAGGAGACACTTTGAACAATATTACTCTTTAGGGGAGTATCTAATGAATGGTGTGATTAATTAGCAAATCGTTTTGGAATTAATTTTACTTCTGTCATTTTGCGGGTTTGCTTCCAATGCATGCAAAGAATACATGCAGTGCATTTAGGGCAAACGTGTGTTCTCCCCAGCTGTTAAAGACTGCATAGTAAGCTGAACCATTATCCAGTGTGCATGGACGGAGGAGTAGAAAGGAGCGTATTGGCGAACGGGGAATGGTCACATGACAATGACAGCATGTGCGATTTGAAAGGAAGGAAAATACAGACTTGAGCATCAGATGAGGCTCTGGGAGATTCCGTGCACTTCTCTGCGCCGCCTCCTTTCTTTGGCAGCGGAACAGGGACAGCTCGTTTTAAAAGCGCCTCCACACCCGTGCTTCACTAAGAATTTACTCGCTTCGCTTCTGCAGAATTACAGCATTGACCGACCTTTGCCACCTCCATCACAGTCCCAGAAGTGAGGGACCGCGTAAAGACTGCCGCCTTATAATTCTCTGGGAAGGTAAGAGAGGCTACAACTTTTCGGAGCAGCGCAATTGATTTTTGTTGCATTGGCTGATCGATTATTTGTGTTCTCGCGTTGTTCTGCGCCATCGATACCCGATTGAAAGTCTGGTTTACACTATTTTTTATTTATTTGTTTGTTTGTTTTGTCTTGCAATCATTTAAATGCGTGCTGAGTACTGCACCTGACAAAGGGGGATACACATGAAACTGCATGAACAGTGCTGCAAATCGCAGCTTGTGCTTATTGATCGCTCGACTTTAAACACAAGGCTTATTCTCAGTTTTTCTCAGTTCGTGAAGGCTTAATTAAACATTTGATGTGTAATCAATTAATGCTTCGACAGTAAATATAGCTTGACCAAATAGCTTGTTCAAACATAGGAATTTGGATGGGAATGCAATTTAATTAAAATGCTCAACAGCTTTTGCTGACTAGCCTGGACGCCACAACTTTCTGCTCTTTTACATTTTTATAGTAATTTGCAGCACCAGTCACTGAAAAGAGAGATTGGAAATGATCAGTATTTTTTTTTTTTTTTTTTTATTTTTTTTTTTTTCTTTTTTTTTTTTTTTTTTTTTTTTTTTTTGTTTTTTTTTATTTAAATTTT
>VUQR01011136.1:49505-61153 GCA_015108515.1 Hemichromis elongatus | reverse complement strand
TCCCCCCCCCCTTTTTGCACAGTTGAGGAGCGTGTTCAGTTTACATTTCACTGCGTGTTGTACCTGTATAACTATGCATGTGACAAATAAAGAATCTTGAATCTTGAATCTTGAAATGACATTTCCTCCATATGGATAACAGACAATCCCTGTGAGATAAAATCTGTGTAAATCGTGACAGGGTAGGAAGGTTGGGGAGTTGTACTGTAAGTAGGGTGTGTGCAGTGTAGCTGCTGTGGCCAGCAGCTGTGATACCGTGCAGATGTGTGGGAAAATACAGGCACCAGCTGACCTTGCCAGAAGCTAAAAGGCCAGTGCTTCTTCAGAAGTCGATCCAGCCTTTGAAGTGTTAGAGCGTCATTCTGGATATAACAGGAGTGAGTGGTCACGCAGCTTTGGTAAACCAGCTCTTAACCTGTCTCCCCTCTGCTTCTCTGGAGCCTCAGAGACAGATTAGACACTCTGGTTTTCATCTAATAGCGACAAGCACATCAGTGAAGAGAGGAGGGTTGAGAAATTTTGTAAACTCTGGATCTATTTTACTGGACACATTATACCATGTTTACATTTCCCTAACGAGCATAACACAAATATTTCAGAAAGTCTGATTTAGGTGTTTCAATCCTGTGTTGGTTTTAGTATTCAGGCTGTTCACGAAAGTAAATGCCAATCACTAACATGAAGTCTGCTGAAGCAAGAAACATGAAGAGGTTACCACCCAGTGAGATACACTTTTTGAACTGTAGCAGCTTCAGCACAGATGTCACAGGTTATGTGCAAACCAACTGCAGCCACTACCAGAATGCAGGGAGTGATCACACACAGATGGTTTTCTGAAAGATCTATAGTCAGTAAAATCTTATATGTCTATACCTAGGAGGTTTTGTAGGCTACTATACTTAATGTTACTTTCAGTGATGATAGGTGAGCTTAAGGAAAAATTTACAAATGCCTTTTAACGCTTTTTGCTAGATTCGTGTCAGTCGTCAATCCCTTTTTTAAATTGCCAAATCGAGAACAGAAAGTATTCGTTTGTTTGCATTCACATAGAAATACACTTAACTGACATCCCATTGTTGAATCATCCTTTGCAGCTTCAACTTTTGTGGGAAGGCTTCCCACAATGTTTAAGAGTCCATTTATAGGAATTTTTGACCATTGTTCCAGAAGTACATTTGTCAGGTCAAATACTGATATTGAAAGAGAAGACTTGGCTCACTCTAATTCATCCCAAGGGTGTTCTGTCATGTTAAATTCGGGACTCTGTACAAGCCAGTTAAATTCTTCCACACTAACCTTGCTCATTCATGTCTCTATGGACTAGTCATGTTGGAACAGGAAGGACCCTCAAACCGTTCCCACAAATTTGGGAGCATGAAATTGTCCAAAATGTGTTGAGTTCCTTTCACTGGAACTAAGGGGCTGAGAACAAGTCATGAAAAATAACCTCATAATATAACCCCCTCCCAATAAACGGTACAATGCAGTCAGACTAGTACCGTACTCCTGGCAACCAACAAACCCAGACTGCGAGGTGCAGATATGTGATTCATCAGTCCAGAGTAGATGTCTCCACTGCTCTAGAGTCCAGTGCATCCTAAACTTTGCATTGTGCTTGGTGATGTCAGGCTTGCAACTGCTCAGCCATGGAAACCCATCCTACATAACTCTCTACATGTTTTTCTAGACCTAATCAGAATGCCACATAAAGTTTGGAGGTCTGTAGTGATTGACTATGCAGAAAGTTGCCGACCTCTGCCCACTTACCACCTCAGCATTCGACGACCCCCGCTCTGTGGCTGAGTTGCTGTCATTCTTAACTGCTTTCACTTTGTTATAATACAACTAACAGTTAATTGTGAAATATTTAGTAGCAAGAAAATTTTATGAATGGACTTACTGCGAAGGTACCACACAGGACTTCACGGAGCTCCTGGTCCTAGGTACTTGAGTTTGTACTGCGTGACCATGGAAGAGACAGGAAAAACTAAAATCAATGATCTGGATCAGTGAGTGAATACTTTTGGCAGTATAGTGTATCCACAGACAGGAACAAAAATCACTTTCCATGTGGTCATTATTAGGTCATTATGGCTAATTACCCCCTTTGTAGCAGGTTTTTTGTTTAACTAACAATTAATTTCAAAGGCTCTAAACTGCGCAGGATCTATTATGTATTAACCCTCTTTACAGCATAAGAATTGAGTTTTACAAATCATACCTATGTTACATCAAATAAAAAAAAAAAGGACTAAAGATCAAGGCGTAGATTCTGAACCCTAGCTTATTGTTATTCCAGTCCCAAAAAAGGGGTCTCATGGATAGAAAACCCCCAACATATTCTTTTGTTTTGCAGTGTGAGGTGTCTGTTTTTCACTTTGAGTTGTGGTATATTTCTCACCGGAGGGAGCCTGAGTGGGCTGAAGCCAGCCACCATTAAACCGTGTTAGATGGTCAGTGCCACCCACCTGTAGATAATCACTGGCTCCTGGGGTGGTAATCACTGTACAGAATATCAGTGTTTTACAGCCAGGCCCTTCTCTGTCAGCTGGTGCTGTTTCATTACCACCTGCATTGTGGTGTGAACAGAAAAAATGGCATCCCTGTGACTTAGACTGATTGCTCGTGGTAACAGTCCGAATTGCCGCAGATACGTGATAACCCTTGCATTTATTTCCCTTTCTGTCAAACACAGATTAATTCTTAAAACCTAAAAGATTGGAGACTCAAGGCACTGATTTATAACTCAACCATAGATTCATTGCACCTGAACAGTCTCCCTACACCAACCTTTAAATGGGAAAGTCCCATAATTTCATCCTTTTTACTGAATCTGTTGAGAGGACCCAAATTAAAATTAAATACAAATGCACAGAACAGAAAGACATGCCAATGTTTTCGGGTGGCACAGTTCTTAAAGTAGAACCAGTGCAGTTTATTTCAGGGGAAAAAACTGCCACTGAAGAACTGATGATTTCCCTTTTAATAAACTTGGGTGTTGAATAATTTTACCTAAAAGTCAAATGACTTGGTAACAACACAATTCATTTGAGCTTTGTTACAGCAAGACAGAAGGCTATCTATTGACCAAATAGTTATTGCTTGTTATTGTTAAAGCAAGAAGTTAAACAATAAAGAAGGAAAAGAAATATGGCTCCTGTAAACTTCAAAATCGTAAACCTCTTGACTTTTGCTGCTATTTTTTTTAGATCACAGGAAATCCGATTCTGACCACTTGCACACTATATCATTATGTTTCATTCTATTTACAAACTGAGCAAAATACTTCAAGCCTTTGATTATATTATTACAATATTACCTGAGATAAATTGAATCGATTTACAATATACTTTTCAGTTTCTGAAAGTATATAAATGATTGTGTAGGTGCTCTGTGGCATGGGGGTGATCAGCTTGTGGCATTGCTGAGGTTGTTACTCAAACCCAGGTTGCTTCGATAGCGGCCTCTGGCGTATCTGTATTTTTGGATCAAGTGTTTCTCGCCTTCCTCTTGGTTAAACCTTAGATTCTCAGTGGGAAAACCATTTAGTAGTAGTTTTGGAAATATGGGCAGGTTTAAGTCTGTCAATAATACTTGACAGCAGATGGAAGCATGAAGTGTCCTAAGATATCCTGGTACACAGCTGCATTGGGCCGATTTTTCTCCTCAGCCTGTAAGACCCTTCTGACATCTCTGGTCCAGGTGTGGCCTGATATTAGGAATGCATCAGTTGTAGTTCCTTTCAAGAGCTCTGTGTGTTTAGCTCTTGATGCACTGACACAATTCTTAGCCCACTCCTTGAAAAGGAGCTCTTCAGTCCTCTCAAAGCTGCGGTCATCCCTGTTGATTGTGAACCTTTTTCTCCTGCACTTTTTGATTCCAGTCAACTTCCCATTAATATGCTTTGATAAAGCACTCTGCAAACATCTAGCCTTTTCAGCAGTGACCTTCTGTGGTGCTTTGTGGAGAGTTTTACTGATCTTCATCTGAACAACTGCAAAGTCTGCAGTCTTTCCTGTGATTGTGGTTGCATGTAGCAAATAAGACACTGTCTGAAAGGCGATATATACTCAAAACGCTAAATGTTCTAGTAATTTGAGATACTGGGTTTCTGATTTTCATGGATTATAAACCATAATCATCAAAATTAAAACAAAAATGCTTGAATTATTGCACTGTGTGAATTTTACCTTTTTAAATTAAGTTACAAATGATTTGGACTTTTTTCACAATATTAAATTTTTTAAGATGCACTAGTGTTTATGTCATGAACAAAGACACAAAGACTCCATTACGAGAGCCCAAGAAGCCTTATGAAGACCTCTTATCCATTCATTTTATCCATTCTGTCAAATGGAACTAAAGTGATGCACACTAGTGTGAGCCATGTTATGGTGTGAGTGTAAGAGTAAGCGTTGCTTTGTTGTCGCATCAACAACAGTTGTCATCAGTTTAATTATCACGGTTAAAATCTAAAACAGTCATCTTTGTCATTTTTACCAACATAACAATTACAATCTCCATTTAAAAAATAAAAAATAAAAAATTATGGAAACAGCAATCATCTCATCACCACCATCATCATCAGTTTGTCATCTTAGCTATCTTAAGCAGCAGCAGCATTGAGCCACGGTTTGATAAATCAGGAGGTAAAGGACAAAACACTTTAGGCAGTCAGGTCAGTCACTGATAAACAAAATGAGGTATATTACACTCCACTCATTGCCACCTATCCACAACAGGTTAAACTTCATTTGCATTTGTAGCAGCACATTCTGTGAAACTCAGACATACAATAAATTGTCTCAATAAATTACATGTACATATATCAAAAGACCCAAAAAATACTTTTTACATTGCCTTTCATTTAAATATGTCAACATGTATCCTTTAATTTTTTTCGTTTTAGTCATCATTTATGAGAAACATTTAATGTGGGCAAGTGAGAACTTCCGGAAATCAGAATTAGAGGATAACGGCGTAACGTTGATGAACAGAAGTGAATAAGGCAATTATTGATTCTTAGTTCTAGATATCTATATATCTGAAAAACTTAAAACTAACATATTATAGAATTTAAGGCATTAGCTGTCTTGGAGTGTTGTACAATGCATGATATAGTCAAGACAACTCTTTCTCCTTCATAAAGTCGTGAATCCTTACACCCTACATAAAATACTTTTAGAAAATTAATTAGATTTCCTTATATTTGGCTTACTGGGCATCATCGGTAATTTTGGCACTGCATTTTCACTTCCTGTCTCACTGTAAGATGGACAGTTTAATGCATTTTTTCTCCACATCGGAAAAAAAATGCAAATAAAAAGCACTATAAACAAGTAAATTAATTGGTTTCTAAAGTCTTCTATAAAATCAAATTCAATATCTTTGTATGTTTGTTTTAATTTAATGGACCAAACCATCAAAATAATTCTAAATGACTTAAAACTACTATTTTTATTTCTTTACCAAGCAAAAACATGTAATAACTTTTGTAGTATCAGTATTTTATTTATTTTTTTAGTAAAATTTGATCTGGCTCCATCATTTCCCTTCCAGCTGGACTGTGTAAGGTTAGTGGGGTAGGTGGGTTAGAGTTAGGGTCCAACTGGTAGTCTGATGTTGTTAGAGACTTATATGTTGCACGTCTCCATTATATGAATTTATAAAGTCAGTCGTTTCTATTTGATGCCTTTCACAATCATTTGCCAAAGCTTTATGCAAATATAAGTGGCACTGGATGATTTTCATCTGCCTCATCTGATTATTTAAAAGTAAAACCTATTTATTAGAAAAGACAGTAATATGCTATATCTATAAATACAATTGAGTCCTTCCATTAGTCCGTGCATTACTATCAATATCTAATATCTGTGTTAGTAGCTTAGCTGCCCACTTATCTATCATCCCTGCTAGCTTACTTTAAGCTGACTTCCTGGCAAAGTAGTTGGCAAACCTACTGCTGCAGGTTATCTAAGAAAAAAAAAAGACTAGTAGGAATCACAGAGTAGGATCATTCAGTTTTGGAGTCCAAGTTATTAATCTTAGCTTAGCTTAGCTAGCATTAGCTTACCTAGTTTGGTGCATATTCAGAAATTCAGACTGATTTTAATAATATTATGCAGTAAAAGTGCTCTCAACTATCACCATTGCACATTTAGTTGACCTTAGCTGTTCAGAGTTCTTTCTTTTTTACTTTACCCATTCAAACTGATTATTTCTGCATCCAGAGGTGCTTTGTTCTAAGATTTTCTCGTGTCCGTGGCTGTCATCTCTATTAAATCATCTCATCTTTTTGCCAAAAGACATATCCCGTGCATTTTTCTTTCTGTATGTGTGAAAAAGTATCGAGCAGGCTCTACGGGTCACTGGTGACTGGGAGTACAAACCCAGACAAGTACAGTTGATCATGCTTCACTTGACTAAACGACCTGAGGGCCTCATGTCAGTTTTGACAGCAAAGGCAGGCGGTTTGAAGGTTTTTTCTTCCTGTTAAACTCTGCTTGGACAGATCAGTAAGTACTTGCTTACTGAATGGGTGCTAGCACAAATATGCCAATACATACAAAACAAAAATATCTCTGTCAAGTGGTACTAATACAGTCAGATAATGTACTAAAAAATAAAAATACCCAAAGAATTTGCTTAATTCGGACTGGGCTATACCTGAGCCGTCCTGTGCACTGTGCACAGTCTGCTGTATGTTTCTATCCACAATACAATTTGGGAACTTGTTCTTCTACTTCGTCCAGTTTTGGTTAGACTAGTCTTCAGTGCTACATACAGAATTAATGTATAAATTACTGCAAACACTTTGCACAGACTAAAGCGGACATACACCACTTTTTTTTTAAGATAAAATGAATATTACAGTTATGTCAAAACAAACAGACACACTGCAAAATCTGTATATAATAAACTGTATGTCATATCTGACTGAAAGCTACCCTAAAATAATAATACTTTAAACTGGCCATTCTTCCTGGGTAAGCACATCTGTCTCTCCAGGTGAACATGGAATCTGCTGCTCTTTGTTGTCCTCACAGCAAGTTCACTGCACTGATTTGCTGTTCTGGGCTCTCGGTATGAAAGCACAGTGGTATTCCTGAACAAGGATTTGACCTTGTCTGTTCTGTTTTCTTTCCTTTTTTGTAGACCAAACTCAAACAGACATGGACAGGAACTACCAAAATTTATTCCACCTTCTTTATCGACAGTAAACTAGGTTCTGATTTCCCTGACAGTTGTCGGGTTAACCTTCCCATCAGAGCAATGCCGGTCACTCCACTGTGGGTATGCTGTTCACCTGGCTCTCGTGCTGGCGTCCGGATGCGTTCAAGGAGCTGCGTTTCAGCAGCCTGTTGATGATGTCAGTGCATGTCTTCTTGTACTGGTGTCGGAGGAGGGAGTACACAAATGGGTCGCAAGCTGCCTTGCTGTAAGCTAAGCACTTGGAGACAATTCCCCAGTGAGGGTTGATAGGCACCGCTGGAAATAACTCCACAATCCTGCAGGGAAGCATAAACAGAGGGTGATGAGAGAGAGCGAGAGAGAGAAAGAGAGAGAGAGAGAGAGTGGTAGAAAGGCAAGTCAACACGCTGGAAAAGACACGCATGCCTTAAGCTTATTGTGCAGAACCAGAAATACATTTGCAACACACTGTTCTATTTTTCCCCCATAGTAAGCAGGGAGTTACTTTCGAAAATGTTCTTACTCTGTATAAATACAGCCATCCCATTAAGCACATATTTGTATAAAGTTATTTTTCACATCCACCCACACGATAAAAAGTAGGTAGCTGTCAAATGACAGTACAAGATTTCCCCACCTTTCTCTCGTGAATGTGGATTTACAGTGTGAGGCTATATTTGATTTCATTTTTAATATGCAGTCAGCAGTATTTAAAGCCAGAAAAGAGAAAAGAAGCGTAAAACAGATAAGCATTCATGAGTGTCTGGGAAGTTTGATTGTAACTGACAACCAGATTAGACTGAAGACTGAGCAGAAAATGTCAAACAGTGAATTCTTCCAGTGTGGGGGGGAAAAAAACAACTCATTAGTGCATAATAAATATATAAATATTTAATTTAAAGCAGCTATTAAAAAGCTTTACAGTGTTGTAAGGTCTGTAAGGCATCTCAAAGCAGTTGATGGCAGTCCTAACTTGTTTTTACTTTTACACACATTTGTGTGAAGTGTAAGCTATTAATCCATCATAAAGCTGTAAAAAACCTGCTGATTGTCTACTCTTGCACTCTGTATGATTAGGCCATCCAAAATAGAGCTGTCAGCGTATTACCAAAGGCCCTACATGGGCTAGTAGCCATCCCTTTTATTTGTCCACACACACTCTACAGAACCAAATAGTCGGTCACAGTGCTAAACAAATGCAAAGGTGTTTTCTAGATTTTTCACATAAGTTAGCACAGAAACAACTGGATCTCCATGAAGCAAAGGATCATGGGAAATCAGGAAATTTAACATGAAATGAATACCCCAAACTGAACCTAGTGGAAACTGGTTGAAGGTTCAGGTTTTATCCCATTATGTAGTAGAAGTGAAGATGTTAGGGAAATGGTAAGCAGTGGACTAAAACACTTTTATGCAGAGTCCATTTTTCAAAACCTTTGTTTATTATACACATGTACGTAGTTAGCACAAGAGCTTTCAGCACATATTATCTCATGATGTAACATTACATAGGCTACTGTAATTATATTTACAGTTACATTGTTAGGGAAGCAAAACTGCTTTTCTGGAAGAAAGGAAATTCTCCAGAACTTTTGCCCATGGCTGAAGTGAAATGACATAATAATTTGGGGTCATACCTACTTTTGCAGCTCTTCTTTTTTAACCACTGATAACTCAATAAATTAGGAACACTTGTTGTCCACATAGAAGAACAGGTTACTGCCAAAGCATACTCCATTTAACTCCCATCACTTCACCTTATTTTTTTTTCTACTGTGAGTTTTATTTACGGTAAGTTACTGGCATCCAGCTGCCATCTAATTGCTGTAGATTTTACATCAACCTTTTTACAATGCATCAATTCAACTTTGTGCTCAGGTTATGAGAAATAGTCATTTTTGAGAAGCGTTCCTTGATATCCTATTGACAAAGTCAATATTTGTTTTTGTTCACTTCTAATGTTTTTTGGCATTAATTAAAGACATTGTTGGCTTTATGTCCCCTCCAAGCACAGTATAATTTAATATTCTCATGGGGTCTATGTATAAGGATTCGTTTGTCAAATCTCTTCATCTAAAGCTGAAATTTTACACTTTAATCACAACAATCTTGATTGTTTGATTTAAATTCTATTGTGGTGGTGAACAGATTCTCATTGTCCAAATACTTGGGGGTTTGACTGTATTAAAATAAATGTCTCACATGACAGCAAACTGATGACTTATGTGTCTCACTCACTACAGGCTTTATTTGGTATCCTGTCTTTGTTCAGTGATTGATGTGAGTGGATTCTACCTGACAAACTGATATGCACCCCGCGAACTTGAAGAGAAAAAGTGCTAATGCAGCAGCAGCAACAGCAGAGCAGAGGCATATTACTTATCACAAGGTCAGCCAATCTCATCTTCCAGCTCTGGCCAGTGTGTGGAGGAAGCGGAGGGGAGAAAGAAAGGAAGCAGGAGGGGAGGGATATGGGTAGCTGTGACTGGAGAGCAAAGAGGTATCCAAGGGTTGCATACACTGCATAGTGGTCCAGCACTGGTCACCCAGTCTCTCTCACCTCGTGATCACATAGGGAGCGAAGCAGAGCATGAAGGTGCCGATAAAGGTGCTGATCTTCCTCGTTGCTCTCTGTCGTCGCCTCTTCTGCTCCTCCAGACAACGCTGACGAACACTACAAGCACAGACACATAAAGAAGAATGTCCACAAAGTGTCTTATATAAGACAACAGGTAGTGGGTGTCATGTAGGGATAAAGCATAGGGAGATCCAGTATAGGGTGAGTTGAGGTAAATCAACTGGGTTAACTAAAGGCTCAAAGTGGGGATCTCCCTTTTAACAATTTCAGTTTAACCATTATTTTCTCTGTGCATGTATGACTTTGTGTGATGTCTGAGTGGACCACAGCTGTGATGCCATGGTGACACATTGTTTTGGCCTTTTTTTTTTTTATGAAATAGAGGTCATCTGTGTGAGTATTTACAGGATTTATAAGCCTAGCATGCAAACAGCAGCTGAAATGTACAGCATGCTTTGCAACCACACGCACACACTCAGAGTGTATAGTATTTCCATTTGAGCTATTCTGCATGGAGACAGAATAAAGCAATCACCTCGGATGACATTTCAGTTTTATTAGATTTTGAGCGAGGAGTCAATTCAAATGTAAGATTCACTGTTTTGGAGAGGAGAACGAAAGAGGCCAAATCCTTTCTTTTAACTAATTTTTAAATACATTTCAAGCTTTATAAATCTAAAGGTACCAGATTGCTATACCATATAACGTTATTGCTGCAGTAACGATAACTTAAAGTAGCTCACCTGGGGTGTATATCCACTAGAAGCACCAAAGTTTGCATTGTAATAACGTCGATCCTCTTACAGTGAAACCTTGCTACTTTAAGTACTTTGAGGTATGTGACACATAATACTATGAAAGACAGAAGAAAGGTGAAAGAGTGGAAAAAGATGGTGAAGACGACAAACTGTGTCCGACTGCTTGCTCTGGGGTTGGACAGGGTGCAGGATGCGTAAAGCCGGTGGTATCCAACCCAGGAGAGGCAGGCAGCCACCGTGGAGAAGGACATGGAGTGCGCCCACGTGTACCCGAGCACAAAAGCCGCGTCTCTGTGGCGCATTTTGGAGTGGTACCTCAGGGGGAACACCACCGCGATCCACCTGTCAATGCTCAGAGCTGCCATGCTCAGCATCGAGTTCGTGGACAGGAAAGTCTCCAAGAAGCCCACGATCTGGCAGAAACCATCTCCCCCCGGCTGAGCTTTACTGACAAGTCCCACCAAAGTGAGCGGCATGTTGGAGACAGTCAGCAACAAGTTGCAAAAGGTGAGGTTGAGGTTGAACAGACCAGGGACTTGCTTGCGGATCTCCGGGTTGTACAGAAAGCAGATCAGCACCAAGACGTTGGACAGCAGCGACACTATAATAATCACAACCACCAGCACCGAGAGAATTACCTCCGCAGTGTCCATCCTGTGGACACCCGAAACTCACTTCTCCCCACTTTTTCTGCGCATATCCGGTCTTTATTTTGCAGCTGCAAAATTACACTAAATCACCCGTAACCGTGTCCACGCATCCCAGGATCTCATCACCGGTGGAGATTCCCTTCTTTCAACTACATTGTTTCCTCTTCGGCGAAGATATTCAGGAGGATGCCGACATGATAAAAAAAAAAACCTATGCTTGTTAGTTTTTAACGGTCTAACTTCCTTCTTTCTCCCCACTCTAATCTACAGAAAACAAGCTCTCTTGCCAAAGCTGCTCTCTTCTGGCACTGCGTCTTGCAGTGGGGTTTTGTGTCCTGTGAAGCGCTCCCGAGGCATCACCCCTCCGCACACACTGCACAGTGTGTGGGCTACTTGATCTCTCTCCTCTCTCCATTTCTGGGTAAAAGTAAAAAAAAAAAAAAAAAAAAGGGAGAGGGGGGGAGGGGGGGA
>VUQR01011136.1:33671-49485 GCA_015108515.1 Hemichromis elongatus | reverse complement strand
CCGCATTTGGGGAAAAAAAAAAAAAAAAAAAAAAAAGAGAGAGAGAGAGAGAGAGAGAGAGTGAGCATTACAGCTAAAATGAGAAATTATTAAGCTCATTTAACAGGAAATGAGAGATGTTGTCAAAATAAGCATGATTGTTTGTTTTGGGGGGTTTTCAACAATAAAAAAAAATGTTTATTATGGATTATTGTAAACTCACAAAAACCATAAAACGTTTTTTTTTTCTTTTAAAACTCTCTCAATCTTGACAATAAATAAAATGCACTAAAGAGCATGTAAGGTACATAATTAAGAGGCATGAATCTGACTTTTCACCAAATCACCTAAAATTTTTAAACCTGCCAAACTTATTATTAAAACAGAGATTAACATTAGTTCTCGTGCCTGATTCTGATCTCATTCTTCCAAACCATGACTGCAATCCAGCAGTATTGCTTCTTCATCTTTACTTTAGGTCTGCATCATCACATTAATAAGGAGCAACATCCTCTGTTTCCCTGAAAGCTGGGTAACACCCACACACTCTGCTGCCCCTCTGGACTTCAGTGTGGGGAGAATTTTTCCTCTGAAGCGTGGGATTCAGCGGAGTGTGCTGTGGCACGTGAGCCACTGAAGGCGCTGGAGCAGTGTGTGTGAAGTGGTGGTTGCGGTTTTCAGAAGGGGAGGGGGGACGGGAGGGGGTAGTGTGTGGGTGGAAGGAGTTATTGTTACTGTGCACACACACACACACATGCATGATATTTGAGTGTGAGCATGTGATAAATACAGTCTATCGTGTCCTCTCTCTTTGGCTAAATGTGAACAGAAAGAGGAGGAAAAGAGGACAATTTGTGTTGAAAGTAAGCCCCGTTAAAGTCATATCCTGTGATGTTGTCTGTGAAGTAACTGGCTGATGTTTGCTCTTGATGCAAAGAGAAGGCAGCTGCAGGGGTAGACAACCCTGGCAGGCTGCTGGGTGCGATTAGGCTGAAATGGAGCTCCATCTTGGACCCCATGAGGCTTTGGCTGTGATGGATGCATTATCAGCATGTTGTACATGTGATGGGACAATCAGCTTTTGCAGGAGGGGACACTTGGGTACTGTCAAGCAACTGCTTCTGCAGCATATTTTTGTCACTTAAGGGGACTTATCAGCACAGAGCCACCAGTTGATCTCAGGCACAAGTGTAGCTTTGTGCATGCATTTTAATTATTCTTTTCTTAATTAAATGTCAGGTCCAAAGACAATAATGTCTCTAAGGAAAGCGCTCCAAAAATATGGCTTAGAAGGGACATAGATGAATAACTAATCAGACAAGTGGATACTACTTATAGTTCCAGCTGGAAAATATTCTTGAAAATGCAGATTTTTTTTTTTATTAGGATTTACTATTTAGAACATTCACATTTCTCCACAGCACTAAACCACATTAGACAAATATGCCAAGGAAAATCTCTTAATTTTAATTCCACCTTAAAGAAAGTTTGTTTTAATAGAGCACTGTGTCTTTGCAGATCCATGAAATTTGGCTTGGTTTGAGGAGACATGGGTTCTGATACCTCCCAGTATCCCGAAATAAAAACACTGTACACAGCTCCTGTTATGTCAATTTAACAATGCCCAGTGAACACAGATCTTAGAAAGTGTGGTTTATTAAGAATTACACAAACCAACATTATGGAGGTTGTTTACTGACTCATCAAACAATGCTAAAGAATTACAGATAAATCAAAATGTCTCAAGTTTGTGCTGCACATCTTTACACAACATTGATGGGTCTTGATTTCTTGGCTTAGTTGGGCTTAGTTTTTTTTTTTTGATAAATTCAAATTTTTTGAGAGTTTTACATAGTTGACTAATACCCTGAATTGTTTATTAGTACAAGTTAGGTTTAGGATTTCAAGACATATGCATTGGTACACCTGTTCAACTCCTTGTTAATTCAAATATTTAATCAGTCAGCAACCTAATGCATTCAAGCATGTAGATATGGTGAAGAAGTTCAAGTCGAGCATTTGAATGGGGGAAGAAAGGTGATTTAAGAGTCTTGGCATGGTTGTTAGTATTGTTGGAGTATTTCAGAAACTATTGATTTACTGGGACCTTAATGCTAAACCATCTCACATAAAATGAACACACTGAACTTTAATTTCCCCACGGGGATCAATAAAGTATACATTATTATTATTATTATTATTATTATTATTATAATCATTATTATAACAGGCTACAACTCACCACCACTCACTGAACAACTAAAGCTTGCAAAATCATTACCTAATACGAGGCAGTGACATTTTGTTCAGGTCAAGGCTGGTTGTGGTGTAATGGTGTGGGGGATATTTTCTTGGCACGTAATTGTTGCATTAAAGCCACAAGGAACTGGCAGTTTGGCAGTACTGGAGGCAAAAGTGGGTCCAACACAGTTTTAGTAAGGTATACATAATAAAGTGGCAAGTAAGTGTATAAGCACAATTATATAAAATACATATAATAACAAGTAGGCTCATTATGAAACCTTGAGCTGAGCATTGTCACTGCTATGAGTTGTCAATCTCATTGTCCAGTGAAACATAGCCCGCTCTCATTCTTCTGGACATTGGGACCATAAATTCCAGAATAAAATTCATGCTCTACTAAGTAAAACTTGAAATTAGCAATTAGGGCTTCATTAGGAATTTTTTTACTGAATCATGTATCAGGTTTCAATGAGAGACTTCTATCTAATTTACCCCCTGCTGACTATTGAAAAGAGTGCAGATCTAAGACACTTCTGATACAGCCTGAGATCATTTGAACAAAAACAATAATCACGAGTATAGGTATACCTAAATGCACCGATTTGCTGCCATGTGATTAAATATTTGTGTTGATGAGCAAGTGAGCTGGTGTACCTAACAAACTGGCAAACCAGTGTATTCCTGCCAGTAAGTGAATCTTTGCTTGGTGGCACAAGACCTGGACCAAACCAAACAACTATATTATCTATTTCTATTATGGACTGGAACAAGAATATATAGGATTGATCCTCTGGTTATTCATCCGGTTTTTTTCTGTCAAATTAAGTTCACAAGCATTTTGTCAGGAGACGCAGAGAGTTATTAACCATCACTTTACAGAAAGGGACAAAAAGGAACAATTACACTTAATATATAATGGTAAGGCACCTACTGTAAATGCACTATTGGCTGAAATGTCAGAAGGAGGGTTATAGACCATATTATATGAATGATTGTTATTATTGATAATATTGATATGCTTTTTTAAAATTACAGCTTTTGTAATTACTAATATATGACAAGGCCCTGTAGTGTAACTTTGTGTTTTTATTACTTAAAATCTCCGTTTTGTAAGGGAATCCTTAGCGTTTACTGTTGCTGAGAAAAAATCTCAAGTCTGCAGATTTTCACTTTGAAGATAATACCTCTTGTCAAAAGATTTAACAAGTGCAAGGCTTGACTGTGAGAGACAGTAGGTTGAGAGAGAGCCTGCGGCACTCCTCCTTTATGCTGTGACAGTGTGAATCTGAATTTGCTGCCAGTTCCAATTCCACCCTTGACTTCCCTCTGATTGGCAGGCTGGCATAAATTTAAAACCCACAGTTGATATAGGCTGTGCTTTAGCGTCTTGGTTTTCCTGACTCTTGTGAATATAGACATGTCACTTATATTTCCAACCTTCCCATGAAAAATGATGCAGGATTCCTGAGCTGAGAAGAAGTTGTGCTGCAAATATGACAAGTGGAAAACTTGTAAAAGTAGGACTTGAGACTGTGTTATGTAACTCAGAAGAGTACATACAAGCTGTAGAACAGCAACCTTATGGCTCATAAAGGTCTCACGGTGAAGACGGTAGGGATGCTTTATATAAACATAGTGAAGTTCCACTTTGCAAGTGAGGAGAAAAGGAAGGTGTTGACACAGCTAGCTATAACGCTGAGAGGCAGTTTCCTGTCACTCCTGACTTAGTCATAAGCAATGCAACCAGTCAGATATCTAAAAAAAACTTGTACATATGTAAAACGCAAAGAAGTTACCTGAAGCAGCAGAAAATTACTGAGTGAAACCTATATTACTGGTTCTCAAAGTTGGGTCCCAAAACCCCCAGAGATGTGCGAGTAAAAGTAAAAAGTGCATTTATACAGGCAAAAGACATTTACACTAATAAAAGGTACATTTGTTTTCATAACTTGACCCCATAGTACTTCATGATGATGTATGGAAAGTCAGGTGATCACCAACGTCCGTATAAGTCATTATCTAGGAACCATAAAGCGAGTACTGATTAGAAATAGAAATATACATAACAGAAATATACAAACACTGTACAGTTCCACCAGTGACAGTATGGCATTGATTGTACAATGTACTGGTAACACTCCTCAGAGCTTTTGGTCCATATTGACATGATAGCATCACACAGTTGCTGCAGATTTGCTGCCCATCCGCCACATCCCAAAGGTGCTTTACTTGAGTGAAATTTAGTGACTGTGGAAACTATTTAATGTGAATAATTTAACTACTGTGGCAGGATGGATCAATCATCTCATGTTGTTTATGCCAAATCAAAGTCTTACCAGACCAGACAATGTTTTTCCAAACTTTAGTTTCATGCTCTTAGCTGATGGGAGTGGCAGCTGGTGTGGTCTTCTGCTGCTGTAGTCCATCTGCTTCAAGGTTCAACATGTTCAACATTCAAAGATGCTCTTCTGCATAATGAGTGGTTATGTGAGTTGCTGTTGCCATCCTATCAGCTTGAAGAAGTCTGGCCTTTCTCCTCTGACCTTTGACATCAATAAGACATTTTTTAATTTGTTAATGAGCAGTTGAGCAGGTTAGCACCAAATAAATTGGCCAGTCAGTGTATTTCTGCCTGTAACCAAATCAATATTTATTCAATACAATTGTTAAAATGTCACAATATGAACCACAGTACAGTAAAAGTTCTAAATTGGCTCTTGATCTTATTTAAATGTATTATGGTATTTCTTGACATTTTTTAAAACACGGACCAATCAGCGGCTACATTTCTATTACATAATAACATACATTTTAGATAATCTTTCCTTTTTTTCCCCTGTCATCGTTTTCCTGAAAATGTTGTACTCTGTACACTGAAATGCATTCATAAACTTTTAAAATAATATCGAATTCTAATTTATTATTGATGCACCAACATCCAGAAGTACTTGAAGTTAATTCCAACTCGATGAGCTACATTAAATACGACTGATGGTTGTGGGCATAATGCATCGGTCACAATAATACATTAATGTAAGCACAGAAAATGCAGAGTGCTGCATATGAATTTAAAAAAGCCTCTCTCATAAGAAGCTTTTGTTCATGTCCTTCATCTGTATGCCCGGCTGAGCTGCTCACCATACCGATCCTCCTGTAGTATCTGAGACTTGCCTTTCCACATGTGGCGAGGCAGAGAAAAACCCAGCACCCATTCTGATCTCACCACCAGAAATTTATAATCAGCGCACAGTTAATACAGACACTAGTACAAGCTTATTTTCATTATGGATCCTGGAAGGCGCTGGCTGTGTGTGTTCAAGGCTGGCCAACTCCTACAGACACAAGCACAAAGCATTCCAGTTTGACAGTGTTTTATTATAGGTGCCGACAAATTGCTTTCAGCCTCCTGCTTGATATTTGTACTCTAAAACATTGGAGTGCAATAATTATCTTTAGCGGGACAGTTTTATGCAAACATTTGCTGCCCAGATTTTGTAGGATGGTGTCAGTTTTATAGCATAATTATCTGAAACTGTTGAACCTTACAGGAAGGAGCTGGAATGAGCTGTATTTTTTTTTCTAGTGTTGACAAAGGAGAAAAAAAAAATCCAAAGGAGTTTTAAATCAGTAGGATTTGCGCCAGATAAGCTTACGAATAAATAAGAATAAAAGAACACATTCACCCTTGTAAATTCAGGTCATTTATCAAGTCAAAGACATCCGTCTTTCATCTTTTGATTTCACAGAGGAGTTCACAGCGACACTGTCAGCCGTTCCTCGAAGCCTGTGGTACATCAAAGAGAAAAAACAAACACAATTTGCAGTGTATTGATCTCGTTATTAGCAATTCTCTGGCAGAACACGAAGTGTCAGGATGTGAAGCTGTGGAGAGTTTGTTTTTTTTCACATTTGGAAGTATCTAGATGAGCACTGAACAGAGAAATATGTTTTGTCTAGTGTTTCTGGAGCATGAGAGCTTTTTATTGTGGTGCACTTTAACGGCCTGTATTTTTTTCGTAATGCAGTTCACTTGGACTTGATTAGATTCCTCCCCCATGTTGGACTGTGATCTGAACCTTTTCCCCTCAACAGCATTTAAATCAGTTTTTCATTCAGATACATAAAATAGAAAGCAATCCTCTTTTTTTCAGTGGACCCAGATAGTCTATTACTACCAACAATTTGATAAGAGTCAGTAACCTTAATGCAATGCTTAAGAATTACGGAGCATGTCGGACAGGTAATCAGTTCTCCCTGTGAGCCATTGAGACATAGAGGTTGAACCCTGTGACCCAAATAAAACCTGAATCTAATACCTCTGAATTTCACTCCTGCTGTATATGTATCTCTCTTTAATGTCACATCACAAAATTTATGCTGTTAATAGCAACGGTTAATGCAGTGTGCCAAATTTGTTATTTTAAGTGTGGGTGTTTTCCTGCCATTAAACTGTAACTAAAACCTGCTTCACTGACAGTAAAGGCAGCATTAAAAAGTACAAATAATCTATAAGATTTAGTATTTCTGTGGACAGGTAAGGTCTTTAACATAAGATGGGACCTGATGTCCTTGTATGCAAGGAGAAGAGTTGTTTTAACATCTGCTTTAAGGTTGAACATGCTCTGCAGCCTGGTATTCTCCTCTGTGTTTCACTATCAACGAGACATTTTCCCAGAGATCTACTGCACACTGGATATTCTCTCTTTTTTTCACTCTCCTCTTAAACCCTACAGATGGCTATGCAGGAGAATCCTGATTGGTCAGCAGCTTCTGAAATACTCTGACCAGCCCATCTGGCACCAACATCCATGCAATGTTTAGCATTTCCTACTTCACCTTTCTTCTTTATTATTCGATTTGAACATGAAGTTATTTTGCCTTAACTACATACCGAAGTGCATGAGTTGCTGAGTTGAGCTCCTGTCATGTGATTGGCTGATAAGATATTTGAGTTAACAAGAGGTGGATTAAGTAGCTGGTGAGTGTAGAAATACGAAAAACCCTCATGTTTAACATACTAAAACAACAGCTCTATAAGTCAAAATAATACATATTACCTGGATGTGGTTTACTCTGAGGTCACTGTGGAAATACCAGCAAAATACAGGGATGGCATGCAAGAGCATGTCTGCAGTCAATGTTACATATGCACTTATATGTAAGGGAATAAATGGAAGTGCTCAGGAGTAGTCACTTGCGTTTCTCGGATTAAAAGAAGAATCAGTTTCTCTTTCCTCTGGATTTGTTGTGGATTCTCTGCTCCCACCTAAATGTAAATAAGGTACTTGCGTGGTCAGTGAAATAAGAGCTGTTGCCATGCTTCCTCGATAGGAATCTGAACTCGGTTGCTTGCAGTGCTTGTGCTTTATACCCCTCCCACCTTCTCATCCCTGCTTTGTGTTGAAAAGTCAATTTTCTCATTCACTGATCTAATTCATTGCAAGGATTAATTTGCCTTTCTAATTTGATTTCGCAGTAATTTAATAAGTCTCCCCAAAATTTCATCAGTGGTCCATTCACCTTTGAGAGAAGCCCTAATTAGAAACGCTAATGCATAATTATTCTTTTATTTCCGGCTTAAGCTAGCCGGCACATGAATACAAGAGAACAAGGGGATGACAGCAGATTTCAGCTTAAAAATAATCTCATATCAGCGTGTTTACATGAATGTGTGGGGCTTTACCCACCACCCTCCATTTGCATTTATCAAGCTTGACGGAGACTACAATTAACTTCTGGTGTCTCCTCTCCAGCATGCAGCCCATACAGTGATATAACCATTAATGTCTCATTAAGTTACCAGTCTTTCTTCAACACATATGCTGTTGTGCAGATGGAAACCTGATCAGATTTTTGAAGGACAAGCTTAATTAAGTTTATGAAGGAATGTGATGTAGCCTGGATTTAGCACCAGGCAACCATTTAATTATAATTTAATTAAAATGCTACAGAGAAACCTTCTTCACAGCTCAGTGATCACTGCTGTTAAACTGAAAAGCAAAAGGTGTGCCTGTCCTGTTTGTTCAGGTGGTTTGCTTCTGGAAGAGATTGCCTGCAAAGTTAATTGCCAAGATCTCGCTCGTTAAGTCATGTATTCCTGCCATCTAGTGAAAAACTGCAGTATTACAAGCAGTCTCCAAGGGTTTGTTGAACTGTTGGAATGAATGAGGCTGCAGCAAAATTTAATCAGTGGGTCCTCCTTGTGGCAAAGCAAGGTCAGTGCTGCTTTTATTCACTTTGTCATATTCCTTCTGCTAAAGTACCTGACTCCTTGAACATAATCTCTAAATTGCTCGACTAGCTTGTCATGGTTACATGAATTATTTGACATCTCTGAAGCTAAACAGGACATGTCCCATAAAAATGGCTCCCAGCCAAAGCATATTTCTCAAAGCAGTCCAAAATGCCAAGATGCTTGTGCTAAAACTGGATTTAAGATGTAACAGTATTCCTGATTTTATTCAAGTAATATTAAGCAAATGGAAATTGCAGCTATGTTGATGTCAGAGGTCAGAGTAAAGGACCCAAGACTAACTCCATTTAATCTCAGCACAGGTTTGGGAGCGTTGTCCTGTTTCTGCAGCTGCCGAAAGGCCACTTCAGTCCTTGTTGAGATAAATAGCAGGCGCACACAGGAGCCATTAATGCTGAGGAGTCATTGTCCCACCTCTTCCCCAGTGCTGCCCAGGGAGCCACAACCTCCATAATGGCTCCATTCTCTATATTAATGATGCTCCCTGGTCACATGAAAAAAGAAAAACAAAAGAAGAAAAAGATTTTTAGCTGTAAGCCTCGGTGAAACTAAAGGGAAAATGTGAAAGAGGGGTAGCAAAGAGACCTTCTGCCACCTAAAGAAGAAGATGTTTCACCACAGGGGACTCAAGATGGCTCGTTATTAAAATTTAATGTGTATTGTGTGAGTCTTTCAAACATAGATATTGTTGATATTTCCACAGACTCAAGTTCTTGAAAAAGTGCAATTGTGATGCTAAGGGCAATATTTTAATCTTATGTTTAAATTTGATCTATTTCTATTGTTTAGGGTGCTTTTAAGTTTCCTTCTTTTGTTCCAGGTCCAGTTTAATTATCGATTTATCAAATAAACTGTTGGAAAGAATCTGCCATGCTGAGTCTGTGTGCTTTTACTATCAACTAGTAATATAATTAAGGTTTAATATATTCATATTTTCCAGGTGGGGTAATGAAATTTCATTTTTACAAGCCAAATTCAACTTGAAAAAGGTCAAAAGTAGCCCTTTGCTACAATTTATGGGCAAAAGTATTTGTCATATGCATTCTTAGGCTTTTTAAATTTATCTTCCTATTCATCTTATTTATTTATTTTTAATTACAAGCATAGAAATTATAGCAGGAAAAAGTGTTTCACAAAAAAAAACTCAGGTTGTGCTGACAGGCTGCTGCTTCAGGCCCCACCTTAGCTCAGGATGCTGATCGTCCAGTCCTGTAACAGTATCCAAGTGGAGATAGACTGGTAGAATCTATCTCCACTTAGACCTCCGGGATCTACTGTCATCAGCCAGCAGAGGACTTCCTAAACTTTGAAGCAGTAGACACGAGATCCCCACATTCCATTAACTATACAATAAGTCAGGTTTCACAGAGCAAAGTCAATATGAGAGTAGTGGTTGGAGTTTGTGGTTATTTAGACTGTTACATTACAAAGCAGCTTACATACTCTATATATAACCAGGTAGACAAACAATGTCTTATACAACAGGTGACAAGTAGACACATGTCTGTATACGTTGGGCAATTTCAGTACCTAGTGAGTCCTGCAGAGGGCGAGGCAGACAGCCAGTCCCCTGAACATCCCATCCACCTGAAACCCAAGAAGGACCTCTTAAAGAGAGTCACTTGCAATCAGAAAGCCCCCATTTAATTACAACACACAGGAAATTACTGAGTGAATGGGTCAGGCGCTGATAAGAGGCTGAGCTCTGGGGATGATAGCTCCTGAAACCCGAGGAGCCCCAATCTCAAAGCCAAATTATCACAAAGGCCAAGTCTGGAAGCCTGACAATCTGATTGTACTGTCATCCAGATTCATAATTAATACATTTATCAAATTAATCGCTGAAAAGAGCCCCGGCCTTGTGAACAGTAAGCAGATTCATTGGCCACTGGCTCAGCTTACCACTAATAACAGTGTTGTCAGTGGAAATAGGCCCAGAGTGGGCCGATGACCCGGACTTCATGACAGACAAATTGCGCATCAGTGTAGAGATGATATGGGGAATTTAGGGAGTAAAAGAAAGAAAAAATGTCATTGTTTGGTGACAACCACAATTGTACCCTTGTTTCAAATTGTGAATGCCATGTTGGAGGAACATGAAAGTGATATTTACTGTTTGGATAGAGCTGAAAATATCTGCTGGTCTAACAAATCACTCATCAAAGGGACTTTCAATGTCAATACCACAGGGTGTAGTAGTAAAAAAGAATGATCTTTATTATTATAAATGCAACAGCAGGACTACCATAGAATTCATACATGTTTAACAAGAGATTCATGTGTTTAACATTAGAAATTAAAAGGGTAAAATGGATTAAAAAAAACAACAAAAAAAAACTTTTTTTAGGCTTTACAACAAAGGAAACGAACTAAACCAATATTTTGTAAATAAATAAATAAGATGAATAGGAAGATTTTGTACTTAACTAAACTAACTAAAAGAAAAATAAAATGTACAGAAAAGGTCTTAATTTTTAGTTTTTGCCAATACGATTAAAGCTATTGACATTATAAACATTAGAATTTATTATGGCATTCATTTTTGCAGACTGAGAGATATGCATGTCGTATAAATTATTATGTTTCTTCCAGTCTTATTCAATTTTTCCCTGAAAAATTGTAATGCTAAAAAAAAAAAAAAGTATTAAATTTACTGTTTTTATAGTAATTTTCTACTCAATGCAGTTTATACAACTTGCCTCATTCACATCCATTCATACAATCGCTTGTTTGTTTTTTTTACATAAGTACTTTCTAACGTTCTTGCCCATCTTGCCCAAGGATATTTGGCACACAGACTGCAGCAGACAGGTATTGAACCACCAACCTTCCAAATAGGAGGTGCCCTGATCTACCTCCAGAGCCACAGCAACGCCACTCTTAATATTAAAAAATATTAAATTATAACTCCTGTAAATAGGCAGTAAACATATACAATACTGTTTCTTCAGAACAAAAACTAATATGACTGATGTATCAGACATTAATAGATTCTGATGCAATAATGAGAAAAAAGCATTTTTCAAACCCAGAACAAATTTTTATATCTTCCCTGTGGTCGTTGTTTTGGTGAAAAATTATTAAGTCTTTTATTCTCTGTGTTTATGTTTATGTTTTTGCTTTTGCTTCTTTTTTTTACTCACCTTATCAGCAGAAGAAAGCATCCAACTACCTACCTAGATGGTGGTGACAGCCTGACAGAAAACTAAATGTATTCCCCCCCATTAGCAGAGCTCCAGTGTTAGCGAGGTGAACGATTATTTGCATAGGCAAATGTGGACAGAAAAATAGTTCCTAATTTTTCTGGGTTACAGGGTCGGGTATGAAACCAAACGTGTGTCATTTGGTTTAATTATATGTTAGAGAAGGCAAACATTTCTGCAGCTGACATCAATATAGAAAAATAGCTTTACTGTGTTAACATTTTGGAAGTTAGTGGCTCCCTGACTACAAATGGGATCATCCACAACCCACCACAAGTTCACTTAAAGTAAAATCCGTAGACTTATATTTTTGTGACAGTGTCGATAAAATTAACAGTTTTCTTGGTTTTACATTTGATCGATTATTGTCATTGATCTCAGTCATTCAGGATTTCTTTTTTATTACTCATTGTCAGAGAAATAAAACTGATTTCACAGTTCTGTCCTTGTAGATTTAAAGTGATCACAGACACCTTTTGTTGTCACTTTTAATAGAGTAGTCCTTTTCTCTGCCATGTCATCCCTGGTGCTTTAGGGTCTAATCACAGATTGGTCACACATGGTAATTTAAAGCACTAATGAGAATACAGAAAAGCTGCTGGGTGAGCGCCTGGATTTCCATCTGGGCCCCTGAAAAGACCATAATCACTGGTCAACAACCCAGGTCATTTGAAACTGACGATAGTGCTGTAATTACATGATAAATGTCTGTGTTACAGACACCTAAAAACACACACACAATGAGAATCTTTACAAAGCCTAATATGTAAACCTAATTCAATTTGTTGTTTTCTTTACACTGTATACTATGGATACTGTGGATTTCATAAATTGTGATTCCCTCTTAATTTACTTTTTTTAATATTTTATCAAAAAACATAATAAATCTGACGATAAGGACGTTAAGAAAAACAGTGTTTGAAATGGAGTGATAATTAAACAACTTGAAAGTACTGAGTTGCGCTCAACAACAAAAGCATTCAGAAGCTTCAGTGCTTCAACGTTTCACAGGTTGAAATGTGACGTCGAGGACGAGGCAATTTATTTCAGCTCACACTGATTTCTCCTGCTTTTCGAAACCTGAAGGGACAAGCGTTTCTTTTCTGAAAAGACTGAAAGCTCAATTCGTCCTCTCTTGTTTACTCTGCGATAATGTTGTTTTGACATGTAGTCCTCAGCAGTGCTTACATAGTTGGTATTTATGCTGTCTATCAGGAGCTGGTTGAGGTCCTTTTCTGCTCTGAGAGCCTGTCTGGTTCAGCTCTGGAGCCTGAATGGACCCACTCTTCACTGCCAACAACTGCAGCAGGCAGGTAGCAAAGGCTTTTCAGCAGGGCCAGCATGCATCACTCAACTTAGGTAGAGGGCTCTCTCTGTAATTGCCAACTATTACAATACGTGGCACGAGGGGTTCAACACTATTTTCAAACCTGATGAAATGGCATCAAGGCATCCTCTCACATCCAGTGATAATTGAACAATTAAACTTTAGCAGACAAATTACCTCTTCATAAAGCACAACTAATTATAGCAGCAGGCCAGTCACAAAGAAGTTTATCCAGGGTCAGTCCTGGGGCTAATATTCAGATTTTCATTATTAGATCAGGCTTTACTGTATTTTTTGTAAATAAATACATTTTTATTTGTCCATTTTGAGTTTTCTTTTTATGCAGCATGCTCCCAAAAATGACATTTTTCAAGCATCCAGTCTGTTTCAGGTGACGTGGCCCTGATTTTGCTGGGGGGGGGGGGATTATGATCTAGGATATTTTCAGACCATTTATTTGAGTTCATCCAGCTGCAACCCTTCCTATTAAACATCTTGATTAGACAGGATTTAAATCACCCTATTTGATTGGGGCAGTTAAGCTCTTTATACTCTTCACTGTAAAATGCTAATTCTCTGTGAAACGAATGGACATGAATCCTCAGAGAACATATGGAGAATCTCTCATATAAATAATTCACAGGAAATGAGTAAAAATTAGTGAGCAGAGCATCGGTGATGTTGCACAGTCATTACTTCTGCAAATGAGGTATTTAATATGAAGGATTTAAAATGGAAATGTCATCAGTGTGAAAAATGACCTCCTTTTGCAGTGCAAGACACCATCATGTACACTGCAGCACGATACTAGCAATGTAAATGCATGAAATCCACACTACTAGCATTTTTTAGATTGTGGTGTTTCCTTCTACTACAGCCACTAAGCCCATTACAAAATAGTAGCTAAGCCCCCAAGTGTGAACTCTGAGCCTAATTACCCTCTCAAGGGAACCCAAAACCCCTCAGAAACTCCTCACATGCACGCTGTGGAGCTCTTCACGTGCATTAGGTGAAAATTATCTTAACGTCGACAATGGTGGCTTCAGGATCCACTTCAAGGATGCAATAGATTTGAAGAGCACCCATATTTTAGTCCAGGACAAAAGGCAGAAGATAGCAGCGCGGATTCTGCAGGAGCAGTTTTTAATTTATCTGTAAAATACTTCTTTTTTGAAAATTCGATGAGCCTAAAAGAGCATCGAATGAATCAGAGTAAAGTTTGTGCCAGACAAACACGCACTCATGTCAATATTTGACACCATAAACTCCTCCCTTGGCCAGTCACCGATGAGACTCAGAGATTATGAATTTGATATTAATGCCGACCGAAGAGGCCAAACTGGGTGCACGGAGCACATTTAATATCTAAACGTGGCTCCTCTCACACACACAAGTCATTTGCAAGTTCCAATACAAGATGATTATATGTGTTGATACATCAAGGCAAGAGATGAAATTGATTGCAAATGTATCATAAGGTGTTGATTGTAGACAATATTAAACTTCACAATGGAGCTTTTGTTCTCAAATTCCTGCGGCAGTTCAGCCAGTATCGCCTCTGCTTTAATTTAATATCTATTTATTTTACTCCATTGTACGGGTTTTATTGAGGTTGCGCCTGCTTTATCGCACCGATCTAAACCAGAAGTGAAGGTCAGGAGAGGCAGAGTGCCTCTGTTTATTGGCTTCCATTGAGCCCATATGAGCTGATTTGGCTATCTGCTCTTTCATAGTATTTTGTGCTATCCGGATATTGTTTATCACCGCATTGAGATATTCACTGTGTATTTACTGCTGAATTAAATATTCTTCATCACTTTTGTAATATCCTCTCTGTAGGCTCATGCAGGATGTGAGAATCCTGTTGGATGTGCCATCCCAATCCTTGCTGACTATCTATGAGTTCAGGAAAAATAACAGCGTGCAACATATATTTGTCATCTGTATGTGCTTTGAAAATGTTAAATCACACTATTTTAGACAGCTTCTCTACATTATTTTTGAAGAATCGACTTAGTAGTGTGAATATCCCTAAATTCACTTTAATTTTATACAGCTATATCATAACAATCACCTGACTTAGAATTGGTTATAAACCAACACGACCCAAAAGCACATTCATCAGCATGTCTCTGTTGTTCCACTGACCTCAGATACAGTGTAATGTGAAAAAGAAAAAGCCCAGAAAACTCAGTTCAGTACATTTCTGTGTCTTTTCTTAACTTTTGGCTTTTGTTCCTGACTTTACTAATGATTACACATTTAGGCAAAGGTTCTGGCAACGTTATGTTTTGTTGTTTGAATAACTATCATATTCTTGTGAGGTTAACAATAAAATGCTAGCTTCGATGGCATGCATTTCCACAGAAATTCTTGTTGAGTGAACAATGAAGACTGTACCATTCTGGTTTTGAACTCAGTGCCTTTCACATGATATGGTGAAAAGGTGGTAAATGCACTAACTACTATCTGGACAAATCGAGGTTATTCATGTATGCAAAAGCATTGACCCAACTTTCTTTTATTTCTAATTTGCCTCCAAGGAGCCAAACTCTCCTGTAATTTTTTAACATGGTTTTGAACAATAGTTCAAGTTTTATGAATGTCTTTCAGGACTTTTTTTTTTTTTAATTTGCTGCCTTTTCACTCATTTTCAGTCTTTAGTCATTCCTTTCAATTGCTTCATTTGCTGTTCACAGAAGCCTCATCAGAAATGGTCTCAGTGGAAGGATAGCTGTCAAGAAGCCATTCTTAGAGCTTAAAATGGGGGGGGGGGGGGGAAAAAGGGGGGGGGGGGGGGTTTGAACC
>VUQR01011136.1:16520-33651 GCA_015108515.1 Hemichromis elongatus | reverse complement strand
TAAATAAGGCAGGGTGGGTAGTTGACCCCTTTGCACCTCTATAAATAAGCTGTATGGCGTCACTGCAGTGATCAGCCTCGAGATTCTTGCATAATGTTGCCTCTTTTTTTTTTAGGGGTATTTATTCCTCCTTTAAGTCACTGGAGGTGCCCTGTTTTCCCCTTGTGTGTGGATCAGATGGAGACTCTACTGTTCATATTTCACTACGTTAGTCTCCAAATACGCCTACACTTGTTCACATTTACTCACACATATCATTGTGTGGCTTTTTCATGTACCGTCTTTGTACTTTTGTATAGCATTATTGCGATTTGAACAGCAGATGAAAACAGTAATGGTTCCCTGAATGCATCATCATGCAAACACTGCAGTCATGGCTGAGTGACGTCACTCCTCCGTGGGAGAAATCTGATGCTGCAGGTCTTGCACGTGGTCTGTTGTTTACTTCTCCCAGGAACGGTGGAAGTGCAGCCAAAGAGGAGGCGGAGGGGGGGATCAGCAAAACTGTGAAACAGCTGTCCTGGATTGAGTTACCTTGGAAAGGGGGGGAAAAAGACGCGCAGGCTGACGTTAACGCCGGAAAAATGTCGAACTGAATTCTCTGATGTTTCCATCTTTAGAGGCTCTGTAAACAGCGCGATACCTGAACAGTACGTATTTGTTTGGCGTCAGCATGCCGCTTTGCTCTCGCTCTTTGTTCTCCTCTCGGGGGGTTCGTTAAAGTTCAGCCGTCCAAAGATCGTCAGCAAAGATGTTAAACCGAGTGTAGCTGCGAGCACGCCGTTAAACGCAAACAGTGCAAATGCTGGAGTGATGAAAACGGTGAATTTGCTTCGTTAAAAGTTTGATTCTTCTGAAAAAAAAGAGAAAAGAAAGGGGGGTGGGGGTAAAAGAGGAAAAACTGAACACGTTGGATTAGGCTAAAAAAAGTACACAAACATGCTGGATTTTACGACAACATCGCGTCTTTAATAAAGGGTTTCGACTGTTCTCCAGTTTATGAATTATGGGAAATATCTCCCCTTAAATATAAACAACTCACTTACATTTCCTTACAGTAGATGTTGTTTTTCTTTAAAAAAACAAAAACCAAACCAATAACTGCAATGCTTATTCTTTTCTTTATTCTCATTTTGTTTATGTGCTTATAATGAAGACTAGGATGTTTCAGCTTGGAAGTCTGCTGAGCCAGCTCCAGCTCACCTCCAACGCTCCAGAAGCTGCCCATGGCCAAAGCCGAAAGCAGACACCGACAGTACCAGACTTTTTACAAAGCGTGATGTAAGTATTATGTCAACTTAAAACGAAATGTATTCGTACATTTAGTGTGTGTCAAGTAAAGTAGAGGGATACCCACAGGGGCACAATTAACGGGGGGGAGGGAGGGGAGACCTAGGCCCCAAACGGGGCTTAGGAATGAGTCCAGATTTTTCTTTTTCTTGATGCACTGTGTTAGAGATGTAGCACCTGTGCTCTGATGAGCAGCAGAAGAGTACTTTTATAGTCTTTCTCTACTTTATTTGAGCCCACAAATGCTCTATCGACACAGTAAATGAAGTGAGTTGCAATAGAGTCAAAATCTGAAATTCTGAAAACTGTAAAAGACTAATTTTTTGCATCAATATGGAAGATGTGTGTTCATAAAACAATAAAATGAAATAAAATAAGATACAGAAATATTCTGTCTCTTAAAAATAAAGTAGCATCAGAGAAAAAGTTTCTTACTTAGTGACTGTGGTGACCATTTATAATCCCTTACAGGTAATGCATCCACCAAACCCCCAGCTAGCAGTAAAGCCCATAATCTTTGTTTTGTTTTTTTGGTTAATGATCTTTGCCTGTAATTACTGTTCCCCTACCCACCGCTTAAATCAATCCTGAGCATTGCAGTGTCTTTCTTGCCCATGGCCTACAACCTGCAACCCTAACACTGCTGTCCACAACCTGTGACAGCACTCAATGGCATAATAGTGGAAATGGAGCAGCTTAGGATGGTCTAATATTAACTCTATCGGGGTAGCATTGGTGGAGTTTAGAGGCAACCTGATAATCCGTCACTGTTGTGCTTGCAGCTTGTACCACTGCGCTCAAGTGGAATAACGAAAATATATATTTTTTATCATTTACTTCCTCTGTAGGAAGCTCACTGGGCTGAAAAAGGAATATGTTTTTTGTAATCTGCGTATCCCGGACCAGCTTCAGACAGCCAAAGATGACATCAACCTTGTTATCCTCTCAGGTGGGTATCTGCTGAAAAATGCAATGAAATAATATGCCAAAATAATATACATATGACATAGGGATGTAAGATTCAGCATCTCCATAACTAGATGTTTAGGATTATGTGGACGACAGTTTTTGTAATTGTCTGTTTTGTTGCATGCTATGAAAATGGCTTTTAGGAAAGGATAAGTTATAAGCACAAATAGTATATGACTAGGGACAAGAGTTAATGTTTCTTGATCTCTTTGCTAAGGTCATGGGATCTTCTGCATAGATGTTAAACCCTGGAGAGGCACAGTGTCTGCTCACAACCAAAACTGGCATGTGCAAGTGAAAGAAGAAGACCAGAACTTTACCAATACCTGCATTGAGCAGATTGAAGATCCACTCAAAGCTATCATGGTAAAAAAAAAAAAGAAAAAAAAAAGACGTTTTATCTGAAATGTTGCAATGGCCTCATGAAAACCTAAATGTCAAACTGTCTGGCACACTCGAGTCCAAGGTCCAACCAATTGTCCAATACACTGTTTTCATCCAAACTGTGGTCGGGTTAAGAGATTCTGAGTCACTATAACAATTTATATGGAAATTTTAAATACAGAAGTGCTTCCTAAACTTCCCAAGTGGGCACTCTTCATCTGAAAGGCCATAATTGTATTCGCGGTTTGAGGAGGGTGGGGGTGGGAATGAAAGCAGGCAGGTGCCTAAACACAGCTGTCACCTTATGTGGCTGGGTCTGTTAGGAGTCATTCATTTCCATTTCTATAGATGATCAAATTGGACTTGAAGCTTGACGGAACAGTTCAATGGCAAACACACACTGCAATGTTGAAACGTGTTCTGCTTGAATTGGCTCTATTAACTTCATTAATTTACACAAAACACGACAAATTTGAGGTTACATAATTTCTCTAAATGGGCTCTCTTTGAAATTTATAAGTACATGTGTACATTGTGTGCGTTTCAGGTCATCGCAAGAGGAATGTTCAAACATCCTGTGAATGTGAGCACATGACGAGTCTCGGCATTGTTCACATAAATACTGGAGCGTTTGATAAGTTAATCGGTTGGTCTTTAAAAGAGATAATTGCTAAACATTTTGCTTCTTTTCTCCAGGTGTATTATGCGTTAAGTGGATATTTGTGTTCCTGGTTGGATGAAATAAAGCATCTTAACTGCAGGGAGAAAAACTTAATAAAACTGGTTGTTAAGTACCTCCCTAATGTCTGTCTCTTAGACTAAAACAGCAAATTTATGCAGCCATTTGAAGAGGAGCGGAGTGTCTGTGCGCCAAAGTCTCTTCTTCCCCAGAATCATCTTCCTCTCTCCAGATTGTGAACTGGATAAGGAGCTGAGCAAAAAGAGGGAGCTGGTCTCCCACAGCCAAATAGAGGACTTCCTCAAATCTTTCAAGGAGGGCTACATTGCCTGGATATCAGGTGCGCTGACGCCCTCCTGGATCTCTGGTAAATATGTATTAACACTTTGCTCAGATTCCCAACACATTGTAAAAAATCAAATGTTAAACCCAGAATTGATCTATAATAACACAATATGTCTGTTACTGTGTCCTAAAACTGGTGGAATCAATCAGAAATTTACAGACTCTCATCGTGGGCATGAATGTCATGGTAATTTCAAACTTTTGACAATTTCTTTGAACTGTTCTTCATCCAAATTGGAATAACCGTACAACATTTATCAATTCCACACTTTTGGTAGCCATCACCAAGTGTCTCGCATAATTCCATCTGGATATATGTTTAAAATTTGTTGGTTTCTCCTGCATTGGATCCTTCTCCTTCATTATTCCATCCACTTTGTGCAATGTACGATTACCACTGGCAGCAAAACAGCCCTAGAGCGTGATGTCACCACCACCATGCTTTACAGTTAGGTAGAGTGTTCTTAGTTTTGATAGCTTCATCTTTATTCCTCCAGAGACACATTTTGACATTTTGACCAAGTAGCCCAATCTTTGAACTCATTTGGTTTGTTCTTGTTGGCAGCTGCAAATTTCAGTTGAAGGCGGTGCCTCATTGATCGATATGCTCTCAGTTCGTGGCAGTGTAAGACTTGATTCACTGAGGACAGTGATGCTGGGGTTCCAGCAGTTTCTAGTTCATGGCAGGCTCGGTGGTTCCTGCGTTTGTCCTGAACATGGTAACCATTTTCCACAATTTGGGTCTTCTTCCAGAGTTTGCCAAAGTGCCCATGCATTCAAATAACTTGTACTTGCATACAGTTGTTTGAGCTGATGATCTAGGAATCTGCAGTTTACCAATGGCTCCAAGAGACCATCTCAACTTGTGTAACTTTCTTGTGCTTTTTCTTAAATCTTCACTGAGTTCCTTCCCCATTGTTCTAAGTATTGGTCAACCCATTACGCCCTGGCCGTGTCAAGTTAAGAGACATCATAATATTATTAGCACTACTTATAAAAATGTTGAAGTAACTGTATGTATAGATTTTAGTCTGTAACTATACTTTTGACCCTGTGTAAATTAGAGACAATCCAAAATCAATTCAGAATTGTGAACCCAATTCTTGTTTATGAAGATCTGTGCTGGGCAATTATTCCAACATGTAAAAAGAACAGTTTAAATAAATCATTTACAGCCCCGCATTACCATGAAATTCATGCCCATGGTGAGTGTTTTGTAAACTTCTGACTTAAATTTCGCAATAAATATGATCAAATTTGCAAAGGCCCTTAAAAAGGCGGTTCAACGCGTGTTTTCTTGTCCTGCAGGTCATCTGTCGTACAGGCAGATGGAGTCGGTACGAGAGGTCCTGAGGACGGTGGGAACGTGGGATTTGGTGCGGCTGCACTGCGGCAACCAGCTAAAAGGAGACTTCCAGAGCTGCCCCTATATCGCTCTCAACCGCCAGGAGACAGACACCCTAGAGTTTTCCAGAGTCAAGACCCTTTCTGCTGACTCGCTTTGGGCCCTGCTGGGACACGCTCCACAGGTCAGTCCACTACTGTGGATCTGATGAACCAGTCACAAACATAAGTTGGGCTCGAATGCTTTGTCCAAATGATAATGTGAAGCATCACGCCCATCATGAACCAGCAGGTGGCAGTAGCACTTTATGACTGCCTCTGTCAATTATCCCCTGTTGTTCTGGTAACTGGAAAAACACAGGTTTGATTTGTGCTGAAGACCTCCAGAACATGACACCAATTTCACAGTTATTTGAATACAATTAGGATCATTTCTGTTTAGAAGTATGAGAAAATGACTGTATAAACACAGTTTAGCAATTAAGATAATAAAATGTGAACAGTTTTTTTTTTTTTTTTAAACCAGTTTGATGAACTACACTCTAACTTGCTCTCTCAGATCATTTAAACGGACACCCTGGGTGTTATTGAAGGGTTAGGGCAGATTTCATTTAGACTTGGTATTTGTTGCCTCTCAGAAATGCGATTGGCAAATCTTAGCAGTCACTAGAGCGATGACCAAAAAGGTGGTTTATATAGAAGTAAAATTTCAGTGATTCACAGAAAAAATAATTGTTTCGTTACATTGTTTTCCTTCCAAAAAGCAGTATCGGACCTTTAATTATTTCACTTGGCAGCGGTGCCTCATTTCTGCTTGTCAGTTAACTAAATGTTACCTCTTTAAAGACCAGTGAGTGTGACCCGGCTCAGCATCCATTACAGATTCACACCCACCCTCAGCACCCAGACACTCAGCCTGCAATGTCCATGCAAGCCTGCTCAGGCATTAGTTTCCCCCCACCAGCACCCCAGACTGTATGTGCTCTCCCCCCTCGCCTCCAGCTGCTGTGTATTTGATACATGACCCAGCAGTCATTAGACAGTCTCCAGTGGGCTCTTTTCTTGCCCAGGGGGACACAAAACATGACAAGAAAATATATTATTTTCAAAGAAATATTTGCAAATGGAGGCACAGTGATGCAAACCTCATCCCCGTATTAAAAGAATAAAAGGAAATGGGAGAATAGATGGTTAATTTGCTTTTGTAATATTTGTTTTAGTTCTCTTATCAGGTTCTAGGTGTTTCCAGGGGAAATCGATTCTGGTACTGAATTTGGACTTTAAAGATTTGGAGGTTTTGCCTTTTTTAATTCAGCGACTGTGTCACCTACTTTGTCTTTAGGAAAGAAAAAAAGATGCTCTCTGCTCATGTGCAGCAGCTGCCAGTGGACGTTTCAGGGGGGCAGCAATGAAAGCTGATAGCTACCCCCATTTTCAGAGCCTACAAATAATGCATGCTTTTGATTTTTTTTTTTTTTACTTGTAAACAAGGGCTAGAAGATCTCAGACATGACCTACAGTTTCTCTCGGGCATCTGTTTGGTTGCATGAAGTGGCACCAGATGCATTCAGAAAGCCGCCGTGGAGGCAGTAGGTGTGTTTTCTGTGAGCACAGGCAATTACTCTGCAGAGAATGGGATGTCTACATGCACCAAAGTGGAGAATGATTGAGTGGAGTGGCTGTAATTTATTAATTATGGTCTATATTCTTAGACCACGGTTCTGGCTTCATTCAATTTGTATGGATTGAGGGGTAATTATGGTGTGCGCGTGTGTGTGTCTGTGTGTGTTAAGGAGAGAGAAAGAGCTGAAGATCTATTCATGTCATAATTTAAAGTGCAGGTTACTTGTGATATTCATCTTCATATTGTCCCTTCTTCTAATAAGGCCAGTTCATATAATGCAGTTTATTCAAGACAAGACCCTGATTTAAAAAAAAAAAAAAAAAAAGTTTCTGACTTGAAGTCAGCCTATACAGAGCAGCTATTAATTGCAGAACTGTGAAGCAACAATTAGGTTCTTTAGAGCGTAACTTGACTGCACAGCCCCTCCTAGCTGATTAATAGAGGCAAAGCCAGTAGGTGAAAATCTGCAAATTCACAGACAACATCTCGGCTAACAGAGAATGGTACAAATAATCAGATCTCGGTTGCCGGAGATACATCTTGTCTCCCTGACAAGCTACAGATTCCACACAAATGTAGCTTGTTAATTTAACTCCACCATGACATTCCTCTCCATTTGGCCATCTCCCAGGCTGCACGCGTCACGGGCCTGTAATGGACAGCTGGTGCACTTGGTGCTTAGCACAGAAAAGGCAGAGAGGGTAGACATCAACTGCTTTGTGTGATAATGAATGGAGGCACACAAAAGGCCAGGAGCAGGCCATTTACAAAGCCTGCAAATTCTGCTGTCTAAATAGATAATATTGTCAGCCACTGTGTCTTTTGGGTTTCTTTTACTGTAGTGAAATAACAGCATTCATCCTTTTGAGGTAAATATATGCCTTCCCCATTACCCTCACTTTCAAATATAATCATTAGAAACCGTATTCTATGTGTTCTGTATGAGCATGGCTATATCTCCACTTACACTTTTTTTTCAGTTATGCAAAATTAAACAAAGCACACTTTAAAGTTGTGTCACTGAGACTACAATTTAGGCACTAATTTCAGATTCATAGCTCGCTATTTTCATTGCGCACCCAACAAGCCTGTTGGGACATAGTGCGTAGGATGATATCTCCACTGCAGAAAAGTTTTCAAAGAAAAGTTTTTAGATGGATTTTTTTTCCTAGAAAGAAAGATCTATTAGTTGCATTGCATTTCCCAACAGAGATGAAAATTATGTGGACACTACCACAATGTTCAGATTTCTGTAATTGGAGGATCGCTCTCGAAAGGAAACCGGAATTGGAAATAATTCGCGCAAAAGAGCGTGTAGGAAGCCACGGAGGAAAAATAACCGTGCAATTACGCGTGAGAAGAGTGCTGCGGAATCACAAGTGTCTGTAATGAACTAGTGAAGACACCGGCACTTATACAGTGGACGGCAATGATAAAAGCTGCCTTGTAATAGCATGTGATTAAACTTGGTAAAAAAAAAAAAAAAAATCTATTTTTTCACTCGAGCACTGAACCACAGTGAAGAGTCCCGTGGAGAGATTCTGCATCTGTCAGTTTGAAGATGACTCAATGTGTTTCCTCCAAATTCACCACCCAGCATGCAGTTCCAGTCATTTTAGAGAGCTCTTCGAGTGCTCTTTTGTTAATTTAGTTAAACATGAAACGTTAGAGTTCATGTTTTACACATTCCTACTTAACACAGGTGGAGTTTGAGTTTCACTAAATTTGAATACATGTTTAAGATTAAGCTCCAAGCCACTATTATTCATTAGCAAATAATTGTCGTGAATGTGGAATGAGCCAGGGTTTGCAGGGCACTGTGGGTAATATTATCTACCATACTCACAGAAATTATATGCATGCATATATATATATATATATATATACATGGAATATTGTTAATTTGTATAGAAGAAGATACAGCACATGCACTGATAGGGTTTTGTTATATGGTTGCATTAACATGATTTCCTTTTTAAATATGTAATCACTTTTAATAAGTTCCTTGCACTGAACTGTATTTCATTGTGACTCTTCACTTAATTCAAATATCTGAATATTTAGCTATGTAAAATGTTCAACTTTTGAATTGAAACCATAAAAATCATTGTATAGGCACATTTATATCATCAGAAGATTAAAATTCTGGCTTTGATTTTTTTGCAAGATAGCTAAAGAATTAGAACAAAACTTTTTTTTTTTTACCTTTTTTGTGCAGTTTTACGGATAAAAAGCTACAAATATGAAAAAATCTCCGAAGTATTTTGTAATGAAAATCATTAGTTCTATCCCTTACTTATGATTCTCTGATCACCAAGTCAAAAACCCGTATTGAATTGTTGCACAGTTCTTTGTCATAGCACATTTAATAAGACCCTGCAAGCTTTTGATGATTCTGTGACATTATCTAACTTGGCATTAAATGCTGGGTTTTTTTGGATTTAAAAGGAACTTTTTTGTGGTCATTGGCCAACATGTTAATTTTTTTTTTTTTTTTATCTCTGTAGGCTCAGTTATTTGTTTTATGGATTCAGGATATTAGAGTGATCCTCGCAGCATAGGTTCTAAGATATGATCAATAGGGATTCATGAATAATGAAGAGGCCGAGTGGAGCAGAGGCACTTAATTACAGCTTCAAAAGCCATTCTCGTTAATTGAGGAGAATAAAGGTGGTGAAGTGGCTTGAACGGCAAAAGCTGTAATTTTTTTTATTATTTTTTTAATTTTATGTCACTTTTAAATTACAGCAAGCCTCCAGCCGAAAACCAGATGGATGCAAGTTCTCACTTTTTTTTCCCAAATAGATACATTTGTGTTATTATATTTAGTTTCTTTTTGTTCTCAGGCTTTCTTTGACCATTTGTGAACAGAGTCTCATTCTTTTAATGTAAATGCTAATATGCTGCATATCCAGACAGTGTGTGACTGCTGTGCACTGCAGATACAGTATGTAATTGACAGCCCTGCCATCTGTTACAGTTATGTGAAATTATGGATAAACTAGTTAACAGACACTTTGGCCCATTGTCTGTTGTTTTGATAATCACCCTTAATAACGGACGGCATCAATATGGTCTTTAAACCTGATTTGGGAGTTAATGGAGTCAGATGGGGGCAGTCAGTGTATGCTCTGGGGGTAATGCTGTTAGAGATGTTCGTAAAGAGCAAATTAAATCAGTCATAGATTGTGTCCTCTCAAGTCAGCCAGACAACCAGACCTATTGAGGAGAAAAAGGAGGGGGATTCATATTTTAACCTCTTGCAGAAAATGCACTTATGTGGATGGAAATACAGTCAGAGCTGGGTGACTGCATGCAAATGGTTATTACCCAACCTAATGCCTTCCTGTTAGCTGAGGCAGTTTGGAAGGGGAGTCATATCTAATCGGAACTTAACCGGGCATTAAAAAAAAAAAAAAAAAAATTATTTTTGCATTTGTGCCGTCAGACGAGCACCGCTATTAACATGGACAGAAATGTCACCACCCCTATCTTAATAGATAGGGTTGGGAGTCAAAGAGAAACTCGTGATATGATTCTATCGCAATACGTTGCCCGCGATAATATTGGTATCACAATACAGCCATTCTAAGATTCATATAACTGAAAGAAAAAGGGGAAAATAAACACACACAATACAGGAATTAATGCTTAAAATGAATTGATATTCGCTTTATTTCAGCAGCTCTCTGATATGCTTCATGGCGTAGATTCAAAAAGGTGCTGGAAACGTTCCTCAGGTGTTTTGATCCATATTGAAATGACAGCAGCACACAGTTGCTGCAGATTTTTTTGGCTGCACATCCATGATGCAAGTCTTCTGTTCCACCAAATCCCAAAGGTGCCCTATCGGACAAACGTCTGGTGACTGCGCAGGCACTTAGAGTTCAGGGAACTCACTGTAATGTTCAAGAAACTAGTTTGGGAGAGGTTTGTGACATGGTGCATTATCAGAAACAACCATCAGAAGATCAGGTCAGGAACAATACTCGAGTAAGATGTGCCATTTAAATGATGCTCAGTTGATACTATGGGCTCAAAAAGGTATTCTCAAAAGATTATCCCCCAACACATTATACTGCCACCGTCATCCTGAATTGTAGATGGATTCATGCTTTTATTTTGACAAATTCTAGCCCTTTATTTAAATGTTGCAGCAGAAATCAAGACTCATCAGACCAGGCAATGTTTTTCCAGTCTTCAACTGCCCAATTTTAATAAGCTTGTGCAAACTGTAGCCTCAGTTTCCTGTCCTTAGCTGATAGAAGGGACACCGGGTTGTAGTCTTCTGCTGCTGTCACCCATCAGCTTCAAGGTTTGACATGTTGTGTCTTCAGAAATGGTCTTCTACAAACTTTGATTGTAACAAGTGGTTATATGGAAGTCTGGCCATTCTCCCCTGATGTCTGGTATCAACACAGCCATTCTTAATGCCTGTTTTGAACATTTGCAGGTTATCTTGACCATGTCTACATGCTTAAATGCATTGCTGCAGTGTAACTGGCTGATTAGCTGTTTGCATTAATAAGCAGTTTAACAGGTGTATCTAACTCAGTGGGTGAGTGCATTTTAGAGATGCTTCAGTCAATTATTTTATGCCCTTTTGGGGGTTCAAGGTGCACTCATCTTATTAAGTTAGAATAAAGCTGGCTTAGTGAATCGAGCTGCTTCTGTGGAGGGAAAATTTTTTGGCTGATTAATCAAATTGTGTTTTGTGTCTTAATGGAAAATCATTGAGTCAGATCATCAAGATCATGACTTGAGTTGAATCAAATTACCGCTGGTAGTCACTCACTCAACACATTGTTAATATATTCATCTTCTGAGCCAAACCACACAGTGCTTACCTAATTGCCTTGCAAACCATTTTTGGTCCATTTCCATGACATTTGGCCCATCGACAAGGAGGTTTGGTGCGCCAAAGGTGTGTTACTCAGTGTGTCCCCCCCGTCCGTGTCTAGTGAGACAAGAAGTGGAACAAAGAGCCCGTCGTCTGAAGCTGGTGTGGCTTTACGCTCACTCAGAGTTCACCTGAAACACTGCACCATGGCTCCAGGTAACAGCCTCTGCTGACTGATACACCGCTGGGATTCTTTGACTTTATCAGGGGAAGAATCTGAACTTTGTGAATGGCAATACATGCAGGTGGTGACATGTCCCTACGCAATTACACAGATCCACAGATTTGTCAGACCTGTCAGACCTTAACGACCAGTAAATACATTTACACAGAAATAATTCTGTAGTCACGATTAAAAATCCTTGATTTCTGTTGGTTTTATTAGCAGAAGTGATGAAGGATTCCTGAGCTGTCTTTAAAAGAGCTAGCACTAAATCTGTGCCATGAAGATCCCTACAGATAGGAGATAAGGACTGGAGATGGCTATCAGCAATTTGCATGGAGAGGTTTTCAAAGAATGAGTTGTCTTGTTGAGTATAAGAGGTTAAAAGGTGAACAGTGAACCAGACGTAGGATTTATGACTAGTAGCAGACGGTAAATAAGAAGAAGGAGTTTGTCTTGTTGAAATGTGAGGAGTGATGTCATTCACATGGCTCCTGCGACACTGAAAGTGAGAGGGAGATCAGGGTAGACACCGTTAGGTGAGCTCTCAGCCCTTTGTGTGACACCCAGCCTTAGCCCCAAGGGTCTTGTTCTTTCCATGAAATGCACCATTTTGGCCTGCTGGTGCTTGAAGTAGTGATGGTCCTCTTACAATTGCGAACAAATCACAGAAAAACCCAATACCTAATTTTAGCGACTTTAAAGTGTTCATTTTGGCTTATTGGAGAGAGTGTCGCTGTGACATGTTGCATTTCATCTTAAGTGTCAGATAGAGATTGCACTGTTTTCTATCAGCAGCTACTTTACTTTTTTTTTTCTTCTACTGCAAGTCAGATACAGTATGATCTTTTACTCTTTAACACTTGCCTCGAGTGAATGAGAGGGTAACATGCACTGACAGTTCCTGTACCTGGCACGCGGTCTATGCTGAGCAACATCTGGCAGGCAGCTTGTCTAGACCACACAGAAACTTGTTTTGCTCTTTTGTATTTGAAATCTGTAGCTTACCTGCTCGGTAACTATTGTTTGGCGGATGATGATGAATTTTAAAAGGCTGGAAATTAAATTTGACCCAATTCATCTCTACGCTAACATTCTCAGACAGGATTTACGTATTCGCCAAAGAAACCGCGGGCAGCAAATTAGCATGGTTGTTATTGTAAATATGTTTCTTAATATAATTTGCAGGATTGTTCTGCGGTATGTTTTATAGCTTCCCTGCTTCTGTGTGGGTTTTATATTGTCTGCCTCTTGTGCACTACAAGTATGGAAGTACTCAACTTTGGCTCCATTAAATTAGCTAATTGCTGATTATGAACTATTGCGCTGTGCTGTGATTTGTTAGAATAATCCCTTTCTGATGTCTTTGTCTTGGTTTGTGTGCCTCTCTGCCACCAGCTGTCATTAAGCTATTTTTTCATGCATCCCAAATTAATAGACACTCACTCACTCAGAAGTGTCTGATGCTATTGTAATAGAAGCCACGTGGCATTCGGCCAAGGCTGCAATATAAGACGCAATTGTTTCGCCTTTTTTTTTTTTCATCTTTATCCCTGTTTTAATGCACAGTAATAAGTAAGTAAATGCTGGAAAGATGTGTGTCTGAAATCGCAGTGGCCTTTGTTGTAGATAATTAGGTTAGCAGTAAGAGTGTGCAGGTGTTGAGGGTGTGCTGTGTGCTCATGTTGTGTTATCGACTTGCTCATATTCGTAGGCTGTCAGGGGTGTCGCACTTTCCATCAGCCCCAAAGCTCACCAACCTCTTCACTATTAAAATGATCACTTTCAATAGCAGACAAAGGAAAGAGGGAACATATCTAGTGCAGGGTATTTTCCCCACCTCTAATGCTTATCTGCCTTTTGATGTCGGCGTAATAAAAGGCCTATTGGGCTTTCACAATGACCTGCAAAATGGACAAGGGCCGATATACTGGGCTCTGACTGTCGCTACCATTAACTAAAAGGCCCAGACATTATGGAGAGCCGGGGATGAAAGTACATGGAAAAAAAAAATAATAATTGAAAAATTGCCTAATGCTAAAGTGAAAGAAAATGGAACTGTGAAAAGGCACTGTAATATTCTGTTATCCCCGGTAAATGCAGCCAAACAAGAGATGCAGCAAGGCATTCTTTTTGAAATGGATGTGGTTCAATTACCTGCATGTCTAAATCTAGTTAAGGCTTCCATTGTCGGGCTCGAAACATAACAGGCAGTTTTTGTAGTGTTAAAGCGTATTATGCCCTACAACCTACATAGAATCAAGAGCGGTATGACTCCATTCAAGATGTGGAGGGAATTAAAATTCACAGTGAGACCGAGGTTAATTTATTATTTATTCTGTTTCGGGCTACCGTTTGGATCACTGTTCTAACAGAGTTCGAGCTCAATATTCGAACGAGCTCAAGAAGAACGTTTCTAAATATGTTTTAAGGAGTATTGAATCATTAGCATCCAATAGAAGCAGAATCTGGTTTGTTTTACTCTGAAATACAATTGATGTAATTCAGACTAGACTAGGCCACATAGATGGACATGATATTGATGAACAAACTAGCAGACTGGCAAAGATTTTAGTAGTTTTACCTTTTACCTTTGCCTTTAACCTGTTATTTAAAAAAAATTTAAGGAATATAGTACATGTATTGATTTCTTTGGTCAGTAAGTTAAGATCCCAATTCACAGAAATTTATTTCTATTTTAAGTGAACATCTATATTTCAATCTATTCTTTATATAATACAGGATTGACCAACAACCACAAACAAGTAAAATTAAAAATACGGTTTTACAATTTCTAAAATTTAAAAATTTTCACTGGGTCATGAAATCTTGGTGGTCGTCAGAAACATCTTCTTCTTTACCATAATTAATCTTAGTTATGGTTAACCTGTTTAATCTGTAGTGCTATGAGTCTGTGATATTTAAGACCTTTATTTCTAATTTCGCATTCAGTATTTAGTAGCGAGCCAGATACAAATTTAGGTGTTATAATACATCGAGTTTGGTAATAATCGCTGTGTGCGTGTCAGATTGGTCCACCAGTTAAGTATGGGAGGAGATCGGGTACAGAGAGACATATATACATATGCTACAATTATTTTAGTACAGTTACGTATCATAAATTGATTCTATATTGTTGTGGTTTACACATTCAATTCCCAATTCACTGGTTTTATTCTAGCTCAAGACATGTTAAAACTCATTAAACATGCAGGAGCAGGTGAAAGTACCTTCATTCAACATTATTATAAACTGATACAGTGATTACAGAAAAAAAAATGTAGATTGTCCAGTTGTGAAAGACATCATTAACTGAAGTATCACTTTAGTAAGTTGCAGGTGTGATGCATCTAAATAAATACTGGTATCTTCTACTTCAGTTTTATAGAGACCTAAAAAGATAAGAACTGAAAACCATCATTCAACCATCAGTAACTTTAAATCCAGCAGAAGAACAGACAGTTTCTGAATAATATGTTGTAGATGGTGTTGTAAATTAAATTATTTTGGAAGTGACTTCATGATCTGGCTGTATACAAGTTCATATAGTTATCATGTAGATCATCTTGATGTCTAAAAAATTCTTCAAAACCAAATTTAGTCCTATTTTTGTCCTATTATTCCTTAGTATACCCCATGAAGGATACTAGATTACCAAATCTAGACTTCTGGGTTAAAGTTGACCTCAAGGTAAACAAAGATCTTTACTTTGTACACTAATAAAACAAGTCTTCTTTCTTCTAGGCAGAGTCAGTTTATTCTGGTTCTTCAGTTCCCCCGCCCCAACCAGGTCTTATACAGGGTCCTAAAACCAAGAAATATCCTATGAATTTTCTAATTATTTCTCTCTTTGGCACTTTGCAGGTAACTGTTAAAATGTATAAGCGTGGATCTAACAGCTGGCTGGGTAAATCCCTGAATGCCACAACCACCATCCCCTCCAACACCTCTGTGATCTTCAGGATCAGCGGCGAAGAAGCAGATGCTGAAATCCCAGCAAACGCTATTCACAGCATCACGCTCAGCATATGACAGATTATACAAATATGTGGAGATTATACAAAGAGGATCGCCATCGCAACATGGCACTGAAGCAGCAAGGGGAGGAATAATTGCTTACTTGTGTGTAGATTTTTTTTTTTTAACCGAGTGCCTTTTAACATGCAGTGTTTGTACTCTGCAAATATTGTAGGATTTCCAGATGTTTTTATGTGAGCATTTATTGAGGGGAAAAAAGAAAAACGGTCCCATTTGCCAATTTTCCCCGATTCTCCTTAGGAACAATATTATGTTAATGTAGATGGTTTCAGACAATTAGCACGATTAGATTTCTCTTGTTTTGAATTTCTAGGGTTGGCCCACACTTTACACTAGCCATTAATTAATCATTATGCAAGCTGATTGTGTCACACCGATTAAGGACTGAAGTGTTTAATGTGTTAATTGTGGCGGTTAAAAACCAGTGGCCTCTGGCACGTCGAGGGCCGAGGATGTAACTGCCTCGGTGGGTTTAATGGGATGTTATTTACGGTCTGTTTAGACAGTGGAACTGTAAGGTGCTTTATTAATATGCTCCACTGCACGGAGGAGATGATAACTATTTAAGAGCACACGGGCGCAGCAACCAGCACCATTCATAACTGTGTCTGAGTCACTTTCCATCAGTTGCCCAGGCTTCCACAGCTGCGCTAACAGCTAGCAATTGCATTTACTGGGCCTGGCATTGGTCATAATGAAGTTATTCCCAACAGGATATCAGTGCCTTTAGCTAACAGCTCTCTCTGTCGATGGTATCTTTCTGTATGGCATGTCTACCTGAAACATCATTACACTGTACTCAAGCTACTCACTTTTTCAAATGTCTGTTTACTGGTTTACCTGAGGGGCGGATCATCAGTAGTTTTAAAGCCATCACTGTGTTGTTTACATTGATTGCTGCACATTTTTGAGACTGATTGTTTTGTGGTTTGAGTCAACATTGCTTGAAATTATAGGCGTTTTCATGAATTTATTGCCTTTACATACATACATATTACATATTGCCACATGGTCCTCAGGAACTGTTTTCTCCACAGCACTTGACAAACAATATTTGCAATATCAGATGGTCTGGTATGGGAAGGACTTCAAGGAAATTACTTCGTGGATATCTGATAAGTGGTGGGTGCATGCACGTTTTACTGTAATTTCATTATACATTGACCCATGCTTCTCAGTTGATTTATTCAGGCATGTTTGTTTTATTCATTGGTGTGTGGGGTATTTTTTAGGCCACTGAGTTATCAAGTGTTGTCAAATGTTTGTACCATGTGTTGTTGTAATAAAGAGATGTGATTATTGATTGGTTCCATTAGTTATTTATACCATTTTTGGACTTTAGTGGCCTCAACCATCTCAGATTTTCTTTTTTTTTTTTTTTTTATTTTTGTAGTG
>VUQR01011136.1:0-11997 GCA_015108515.1 Hemichromis elongatus | reverse complement strand
AAAGGAAAGAGGAAAGAATCAAACAGTTGTGTATTTATGAATAAATAAATAAATGGCCACGCAGGCAGGAAGAGACAGGAGGCTGCAGAAATTAGCCGGGTTTTAAACAACTTTCAAAAGCACCACACTTGAACGAACCTACAGGACAACAAAAGACATACAGGAGTGAATAAAATAAAGCTTCCTTGCCAATTACTGTTGCGAATGTGGCCACGGTGGGGCTTTTTGTGCTTCACACAAGCAGTCTTTTCTCCCCTTATCCCCGGCTATTGAGAGGGATACATTAGCCTGGCAGGATGGATGTGGTGGAGAGGAGCAGAGCAGAGAGTTCGCAGTCATACAGCTCACTTCACGCCCGGTATTACAGATCTCTCTTATGATTTCACTCACAGTGCTCGCGCACGATGTGTTTTTCTGCTACCTAAGACTTCCACACAAATTTGTTATTTTATACATTTGGGTATAAAAGAGATTTTAGTCTTGGAAGTCAGTCTGCTTCAATAAAACACGGACATTTAAATGTTGCCGAAAAACTGTAACCTAAACAAGGAAACCACTTCAACACTGATATGCTTTATTATGCTGAATATGCCTTATTTTATTTTATTTATTTATTTATTTTTTGTCGCAATCACACTTCTGGACCACCTCAGCTCTTTATTATTTATGACAATTCCAGCGGGCTCTTCAGGGTCACAGTTATGTGTGAGTAAATGCTGGGTTAATGCTGCGGATAACAGAATCCATCATGCAGTTTCATTAGCACTGTCCTCTGACCCCTTCCACATAATGTTGTGAAATGTGTCAGGTGCCAGATTATGGGGAGGCATGACGATCAATACAGAAATAAGAGAGACGCGTGCGATGTTTCTGGCCCGGCTGCAGAATAAACCTTCATCCAGCATTCTGCCGCCTGTCACAAATCTGAAAAACAAATGCACTTGCCCACGGCAAGAGCCATCAATAATAATATAATGTGTGGACAATGATGAATTAGAGCCAGACTTCTCAGTGCACCGCTGTTCTACACACAGAAACATTATCGGATGAATGAATTGATCTCGGTATTCCCTTAGTTTGCTTAATCTGTATTTGAGTCGATGAGGCAACATACTGTTTCACTTCACAGAATTCAGAAAAGTTTATCATGTCCAATAATCAAAAGCTGTTTATGAAAGCATCTCCTTTTTGTCTCATTGATTAGGCACCATAATGCACCGCAATCACTAATCACTCAGACAAAATGCACTTAGAAAATGACAAATGTGTTTTATATTCAATAACATCGATTTTTTTTCACCCCTGCTTAGGTAACAGGTTGGAGTTTAAACAGAGGGGCAATCAAATGTATTTCCGCAGAACAATTACTGACATTAACTTTGAACAAAGAACATGTTTAAAATAGGTTCTTGTTGTCTAATCGTTGTGTTGTAGAAGATGTTGTAGTAACAGTTCAGATTCCCTTCAATTTTTGTCACTGAACTGCTTGATGTCTCGGCTGTTGCGGTATGATCACATCAACAGTTGCTGCTTTTCTGGCTGCACATGGAATCTTTCGTTCCGCCACATACCGGTTGGATACAATGCACTACGGTGAACTAATCTTGATGTTTATGAAATAACTCTGAGATGATTCGACCAGAACCTTTTTCTAATCTCCTTTTGTCTAATTTGTGAACCTGTGGGTATTTCAGCCTCAGTTTCCATTTGGTTTTGTATTCTGCTGCTTCAAGGTTTAATATGCTGTGGGTTCAGAGATACTCTTCTGCATACTTCTTCATTCTTCATACCTCTGGCATCAACAAGGCATTTCCTGACACTTGGTTTAAACTTCAACAGGTCGACATCCATAGGGCAGGGAACTTTTTCCCAGGGAACTGCTGCTAACTGGATATTTTCTTTATTTCAGACCTTTCTCTATAAACCCTAGAGATGGTTGTGGGGGGAAAATCCCAGTAAATCAACTGTTTCTGAAATACTCAGACCAAGCCATCTGGCACCAACAACCACGCCAAGTTTAAAGTTTCTTAAATCATCTTTCTTCTCTAATGATACTTGTTTCAAACTTTAGCAGGTTGCTTAGCCATGTTCACGTGCCTAATGCACCGAGTCATTGCCATGGGATCGGCTGATTAGATTTATGACATAATGAGCAGTTGAACAGGTGTACCCAACATAGTGGCAGTTGAGTGTATATTATTAGTATTATACTATTTAGCACCAGTACTTGATGCCAAATATCGTACTAAAGCTTATAGTTTTTTAACAATACTATGGTCAGCCTACATAAACTTCCACAGGTCCTTGTATAAACTAGTCAATAATACTGAATACAAAGAAAGCTAATACCAGAAAACAGCTCCAAGCAGCTTCATTTAAGCAGTTATGTTACTCTAGACCCATGAGATCCTCATGGCCCACAATGACAATAGCATTGGTATACATGTTCCTGTGATCAGTGTCTTGACCCAAATGTCACAGGCCAAATACAAACACAAAAAGAAATAATAGTGCTAAGGGTTTTCATTTTTTTATAATGCAGAATTTAGACAAATAAACAAGAAGCAACTTTGAACAGATCACGAAAAGGAAATGGACTATATTGATCTGATCTGCAAATAAAGGCCACTGGCTACTGCAACTTTGCCTTCCACCCATTGTGACCCGAGTGTTATTATAAATGCAAGTATTTAACCTTAAGCTATGCTGTATACGATTGCATGGTAAGCCCAGGTTTAGCTATGCCTTCTTCTATTTGACACTAACACTTAATTGTCTGATAATGGCTGTCTTGAAATTGTATTCTGCAAGGGATTTTGCCAATAACCTCTAATAAAGCAGGTTGAAATGGATACAAGGAGTAAGTTAAATCTTGGCCGCATTCACCCAGAGGCACAGAGGAAACTTGAGCCTCAAAGATTTGGTGCATTAGTTCTGCTAAGCTAACCGTGAATGCTAATTGCAGGAAGGACAAACTGTAACCCCTGCCCTGTGGCCATGAACCCATTAAACAGCACAGAGAGTTCATAGGTACGGAGAGTGCACAAAGAGGCTTGCCTGAAAAGACCTGCAATCTGATGTCAGTTTAAATGGGGATACCTACTTACTGTTTTTCAAAGGTTCCCCAGGGATGTGCCCTCCCTGTATTTAAAGTAAGACTGCTTGTCACTCCAGAACTGACCGCAAATCATCTGTACAATGCAACAGGTTCTGGAGTCTGTTGTGTGATACGGAGAACTTGGGTGTCTCTCTACAGGACACAGATCAGTTAAGTCTAAGTGCTTGTGGTTTCACGCCCTGGAGGGTAACAACCCAGTCATGGTAACATATGACACCCTGTACATGGAAAAGGTGTTCTTCATGATCAGGAGCAATAAAGCATTGCCAGTATGTCACTGAATCACCAACTTTAATTATTTAGATTGAACTTTCACCAGAGAAAACGTGATTAAAAATGACCACGAATGCTATTATGCACACAACAGTATCACATTCTAGATTGATTTTATGATAATGTTTGCTAATTAGCACCAAATGTAAACGTGTTTGTTCACATCCCGATGCTGGACAAACCAGATTTGTATTTGACATTTAATAAAGTTTTAGTCCCTTTCATGATATTTTGGTTTTTTCCATATTTGTTACACTTAAATGTATTAAATCCTGAAATTAGTGTTAATATTCAGTATAAAAAAAATAAATCTGCATTTTATTACTTTGTGAAAAACTTACAGCTACTTTCTGCCACTGAATGTGCCGTCTGTATGTAAAACCTAATAAGATGTAGGAGTGTGGTTGTGTAATTTAGAACAGCATAAATTTAGGTTTTATACAAGGTGGTTACTCTGAAATTATTTCTTTACATTTCGACACAGTTTTTATAATTAAGCTCATGGTCTTGTCCTCCCCAGATTAAGCATGTTGTGTCCACTTCATCCGAACTGGGGGAAGGAAACCCAATCGTTTCACTCGGACACGGCTGTGGCCTGCCTCAGCACCTTGCTCCTATCTGCCCCTGCCCCAGGGAGGCTTTTAAAGTAGCTTTGGTGGGTGAGACAACATCTTCTCAAGAGCATTGTAGTTACATTAAAGCGTAATTAGGCGATAAAGCTCAAGGCCATGTAACCCACTGCTAGGTGTCACACTCACAGCTATCAATCTCTTTTACAGGGCTGACAGGGGATGGGGGGGCACTCCTCTGGGGGCTAGACTGTAGTAAATTAAAAATCTCTGGGCATGACAAGGGGGGGTCACAGACATTTGGTTTGGTTCCATTTTGGCTCATAAGCTTTGCGCTGGAGTCCAAACCCTTATTTGAAATTTAAGATATAGTAAAGGCCTCTAAAACTATAAAAACGGATTACATTTCTTTATTAAAATAAACGTATTAATAATATTTTAGAAAAATTACAAAATAAAATATTTTTTTACCTTATTGGTGGTATACAGTGCTATGAAAGTGTACGTTCCTCCTTCCAGATTTTATTTATTTTTTGCATGTTTGTCACATGTGTTTGAGATCATCAAACAAATTGTAATATCAGACAAAGATAACCAGAGTAAATGCAAAGTGCTATTTTGAAATGATGCTTTCATTTCATTTCAGACCTACCCTGTGCCAGAGTAATTGCCCCCTAATCCTAATAACTGATTGTGCCACCCTTGGCAGCAAAAACTGCAATTAAGCATTTGTGATAACTGACAATAAGCCTTTCACATTGCTGTGGAGGAATTATGACCTACTGATGACTGTTTTAATTCAGCCCTTTGAAGGGTTTTTGAGCGGGAACCTTCTGTTTACGGTCATATCAAAGCATCTCAGATTTAAGTCCAGACTTTGACTGGGCCACTCCAAAACCTTCATTTTGGTGTTGTGAGCAGAGGTGAGTTTACCGGTGTGTTTTGGATCTTTGTCCTGCTGCATAAACCCAGGTGTGCTTGCGCTTTAGGGCACAAGCTGATGGCCAGAAATTCTCCTTGAGGATCAAAGCAGCCCCAGACCATCACCCTACCACCACGTTTGACTGTTGGTATGACATTTTTTATTATCAAATGCAGTGTTAGTTTTATGCCAGATTTACAGTTTTCTGTATTGGAAACAAACATTACAAAGAGTTCATCTTTTGTCTCAGCAGTCCACAGAATATTTGTTTGGTTTTTTGGGGGGGGTAAATATGAGACCGCCTTGTTTGGTCAGCACTAGTTTTCACCTTGAAACTTTCCCATGGGCTCCATCTTTGCTAAGCCTCTTTCTTGTTGTTGAATCTTTTGACTTTAAATGAAGCAAGCAAGTCCTGCAGTTCTTTAGATATTGTTTTGGGTGCTTTTGTGACCTGGATGAATCGTCGATGCACTCTTGGGAGTAATTTTCATGAGCTGGCCCACAGCTGGGAAGGTTTTCTCTCCATGGTTTGCTGGAGTCCCTTAGAAATGGCTTTGTCACCCTTTCCTGACTGATAGACGCCAATGACTTTGTTTCTCAGCTAATTCTTTAGATTGCGGCATGACGTGTTACTTCGTGAGACCTTTTAGCCTCCTTCACTTTGTCAGACAGGTTCAGTGTAATTATTTCTCGATTCAAAAGGTCTGGCAATAATCAGGCCTAGGTGTGGCTAGTGAAACTGACCTCAGCTTTCCAAAAAAATGCAGTTAATAACATTTCATTAATTTAACAAAGAGTATATTTACTTTTTCTCACAGAGATGCTTGGGAAAGATTGTCTCCCTTTAATAAAACAGATAATTATTTAAAACTACATTTTATACTTACTTGGATTATATTTGTCTAATTTTAAAAATTGGTTTGATAATCTGTGTAACAAATATGCAAAAATAACTAAATAAAAACCAGGAAGGGGGCAAACATTTTTTCATAGCACTTTAAACTATTAAAGGGGGCTTTGTTAGAAAATGGCATTCACAATATTCTACTTTATGAAAAAAAACAACCATTAAAACCTCAAATATCAAACCATGTTAGGTGCGCTGATATGGTTAGGAAATCTTGTAATCATTTTTCTTCTGGCATGAAATATAATTTATGCTCATTAGTTTAATTTTTATCATTGATGTGATTTTACAATTAAAAGCTCAAAGGAACTGCATTATAGCATAGTGTCACTGTGTTTTCGTGGTCTACAGTAAGTAACAATGAAACGTAAGACAAACCAGAATGTGGTCAATATTTTCCTGATGCATCATGTGATTTCCCCATTTTTCCCCGGCTCACGAAGGACGCAGGGCTATCATCAGCTTGATATAATATTAGAAACCGGTCTTGAGAGATAAGGTGTCTGCTGAAGGTCATCTGCGCCCTCTTGAGTGAACATAAGAGCCCTTTGTGGTTGGGTTAAATGCACCTGACAGGCTGTTGGAGGACAATCACCCATTTTAATTGTCATGTAACGGTTTCATGTAGAGCCAAAGTGTCTGCAACACTTCAGTGGTTGGAAATCAGAGCCCAGCCACACAACCACAGATGTGGTTATCTGAACATTTGCTAGAGGAAATAAAAAAAAGAAATTTGGAAGAACATGCTGATAGATAATCCAGTTATCTGCAACAATTTGTTAAATTACAGAGCTTAATAAATCCTGTAATAAAAGGGTTGGAAAAATACTAACTGCCTTAATGCACCTTTCAAATAGACTGCTAAATTACTTTTTCCTGTGTAACACCTATCCAATATGGGCTTAATGAACACTCACTAAATTTTGCAATTTAGTAGAAGCCAAAAATGACAGGAAACAAGGTAATTCACTACAGCCACAATAACAAACCCCTGCCCGTTCTCCCTCCATTTCCATGAATGCCATTTCATATTAAGCTGCAGTCCTAATCCAACGTCAAAGACAGACTCATTATCAACAATCACGGGAATTAGTTACATCATTTCACCAAAGTGAACTAATCATTTCCAGGATACTGCAGAAGCAGATAAAACCATTAGGAAAAAAATAGGATCTCTTTAATAGAATAATTGACATCTATATCTTCTCTCATGCTTAGGCCGAAGGGTTTCAGAAACTGTATTAGATGCCATTGAAAATCTGAGGGAAAAAGACATCGCTTATATTTTTTCTAGAGCTGCGCTGTGCCATCGTATATTACCAAAGACTGCATTACCAAAGCCTGTGTTGCATCTAATTCTGTCACCAGTGTAACAAGTGGCACAGTCTAGCAGATAAATTCAGTGATAATACACTTTTAAAAAGTTTTAACCCTCTGAAACATTGCTGCTGTCATCTGCTCAAACAGCAGAATTAGCTCAGTGTTTATGGGTTGGAAGTTAACATAAGTTCACTACTAAGGGAGATATATATATATATATATATAAGACTAAAAGGATGATTAAATAGGCCGGGTCATCAAGTTTAGTCGTTTTTTTCTCCCAATTTTCCCCCAGTAATAAACCAGCACCTTGTTTAGGCCAAAGACCTCTGATGTCTATCAGCAGAGGTGCAGGGGTCACTGTCTGAGGGCAAGTGGAGCCCACAGCAAGATGAGTGGCTCATCGCTTTCCCTCAACACATCAAGAGAACAATCTTTGTCTTGACACATTCCTAACATTTCTCCAGCTGTTGTTCATGCAGGTAGCATGTGACAAATTATTAATGAACTTCATGCTGGTCAAATTTGAGCATTTATTAAATTCCAAGTAACAAACTGTGAGCATTAAAATACTGATCCAGGAACAGCTGCAGCTTTGTCTTGTTAAAATGTCAAAATACCAAAATGACCAAGTGAAAAAAAAAGTCAAAAAGGTACAATATATACAAAGATGATTTTAGTCAAGAAAGAACCAGACAAATACATGAAAGAGTGAAATATTTCAATACACAGACCAGAAACAAGAAGAAAAACAAATGATGCTTAAATTACAAATGCTGTTTGAGAATGGAAAGAAATGACAGGAAACGACATATTAATGGTACACTGGATGCCAGCAGATAAATCCAATGTGATAAAGGCTTCAAAAGCAGAGGGAACGCTTCCTCTGTGCACTTAGGTTGACCTGTAAAACAAAAAACACAAGAAGAGATCGAATTAACTTGAGCAATCACTGGATTGATACACAGAGACAGGTCAAATCCCAATCGGTGAATACAGTTTTGCATCATTGCTTCTTTTCAAGGTTCTCGACAAAACCCACTCGGCTTTGAATTAAGTCGGTACTTTAAAATTACAACCAATCTTTCTGTGTCTAAAAGATGCAATGAATAAGCACATATAGGGCATGCCATAGGTGAATGACAAGATAACCTTAAAGGGATTTGGATGTTTTTGGCCAGAGTCCCAGTATAGTCATGGCTATGATATACACCACAAAGATAAACTTCAAAAGCAAGAAGGCCAGGTCGTGGTTCCCAAAAACATGACAAGAAACTGTTGAGCTCTGCAGCTAAGTCCTAGGGACAAGTATGGCTGATGGTGAAATAGACAATCTGGCATTTGAGAAGTATGTTGTGATGTTTATGGACATGTTGTGTTCCATCTGTCAGTATCTATTCAATGTACTCAAATAAAACTAAAAAATGAATTTTAATAAAATCCATGATTTATTTCAAAGCAGATGTAGAGGGAAATATTAACAATTGCTTTTAAAATACTTTAGGTCTGGATTGAAAAACAAGTCAAAAGAACACCTCAATTTTTTTTACTTCAACAAAACAAGGGTAGTATTTATCACTTTAATGGACTGCCTCAAGCTATACAGAAGGTTTATATATAACAGTCATAGATGTACAAAGTGAAAGGGGTACTTCAAGTTCTCATCTATCTTTCACTATCGGATATTGAAAAGTGGATGGACAGAGATAGAGATCAGCATATGCTGCAGCTCGACGTGCACATTGTAAACAGCACTGCTCAGAGATTCAGAGGTATGAAACTGCCATTCTGAGCAGTACTTTGCACAACAGACAAAAGAAAGACTCACTTGGGCTTTGTCTCAGCATCTGTGACCTGGCGGATAAAGATGGCATCCTCTGGATGGCTGATGTCTCCTTTCTCAAACATGTAGGAGGAGGCGATTGCAAGCATGGTGCCGTCATTATTAAAGGCCAGTGATGCAATACTGGTCGGGTACCGATGGAACTGACACAAACGCTTCTTGTTGAATGGATCCCAGATGTTCACAAAGCCATCTGAGCCACCTGGTAGAAGGAGAGGTTTAAGGTCAACCTCAAACAGTTTTTAGGCCTTGTTATTGCTTAGATATGGATCTATATTAACAAGAATTCTGGATGGAAGCTTGGCAGTTAAGAGGTGAAGGTCAGAGAAAAATCAGAGATATTTTCTGCAACTGTGACTCTTTGTGTGTGTGTGTGTGTGTATATATATATATATATATATATATTCACATGCTAAGAAAGATAAATGGTAAAATGGTAAATGGCCTGTATTTGGATAGCACTTTACTTAGTCCCTATGGACTCCAAAGCACTTTACACTACATACCGTCATCCACCCATTCACACACATTCACACACTGGTGATGGCAAGCTACATTGTAGCCACAGCTGCCCTGGGGCGCACTGACAGAGGCGAGTCTGCCGGACACTGGCGCCACTGGGCCCTCTGACCACCACCAGTAGGCAACGGGTGAAGTGTCTTGCTCAAGGACACAACGACCAAGACTGTCAGAGCCGGGGCTCGAACCGGCAACCTTCAAAATTACAAAACGAACTGCCAACTCTTTGAGCCACGATCACCCTAAGAAAGATCTAAGAAGAAACAAATACCTGCTTTTGTCAAGTACAAACTAGCCAATCTTACCTGTGGCAAAGGTGTTGTGAACACTGTGAAATGAGATGGCATTGACAGGATAAACTTGCTCGATTCCTTCTTCCTTCAGCCTGTGGCACTTGAAAGCATATTTCTTCTTCTGAACCTCCTGGCTTGGGTCCAGGTACTCCACAGCTACACGTCCCTCAATTGAACTCAAGACATACCCCTGGAGCCAGGATAGAAAATATGACTTTAAAATTTGATTCTATATTATCAGGTTCTATTAAGAGCAAATCATCAGCCAGGTTTTAACACTGTCTCTATATTTTAGAAAGTCTACCTGCTTGTTGGGGAAGGCTCTAATGCAGCGCGTCTGATACTTCAGACTTGACTCTCTTCTTTGCTGTACATATCCCATGTTTCTCAAATCCCACACGAGTACTCGTCTTCCTGCTGTCCCAACAATCAGTCTATCTCCAGCCACAGAGAGAGTGTACACCTTTGACAAAGACAAGTTATGAGACAAGATGGCGACAACACTAGCAGTGCCAAAAATCATTTGAAGTGTACATGCCAATGCATACAACATTACTTAACCACATGCAAACACATTAAACTTAACATATTTTCCCTTGTTAACGACTACAGGAAAGTAAATGAATACAATTACAATGTCTAATGTAGGCGGCTTTCTAGAAAAGCTATGTCACTACATCAATAAAAGGTAAATAAAGGCATCAAAATATTTTCCTGTTCTCAACAATAGTCTTATCAACTCATTCTCAATAATGACTGCTGAACGTGTAATGTCCTCCCAAAAATCCAAAATATTTTGTTCCTTTTAAAGAGCACAAATCTCCAAAAATGTCATTTCGTTTTTAACTTTAATAACATAGGCATGCACATATAACAATCTTATAAACAATATGGTTAAGCTCAGTGGTGCCTCTACTGCTTTACCTTGTCTGGCTGAGTAAAGGTGCCAGCGTTGCAGGGCGATCGTGGGTCCCACAGTCGAACTGATCTATCCCAGCTACCTGTTACCATGACATTAACTTCTGGGCAGTACTCGACACAACGAATGGCAGCATCATGCGTTCCAACGATTGTGTCTGTTTAAAAAGAACAAACCAGCAGAATATAAAGGAAAGCATTCAACATATATTTTTCACTACTAAAAGTTTTTAATCGCCCTACTAGATTAGTAACATACCTTGGTCTGTGTTCAAATCATGCATTTTTAACTGTGCATCTAAACCTCCACTCCAAGAATGTGTTGGGTCCTGAAAGTTAAACATTTTATCATTTGAGTGCACCAGACTTCAAGGCTATAGCATAACGAGAAGAAAGCTAAGCAGAAAATCTTTGACCTACATAAAATGCACAATCCAGAACTGGAGCCGTGTGCTGGTACTTCATTCGCATGGTGTTGCCTCCCACGTCATAGAGACGGACGGTGCAATCCCAAGAGGAAACCAGGAGAAACTGGGCTGTGCTGGGGCTGAACTTGACAGCAGAGATGCCATCCTCTGGTCCCTGATTGAGCTTGTACTCGTTTGAGCCCGTCATCTGCAGCAGAGGAAAACGAACACATGATTTAAACTTTCATAGTGAGTAACCCTCCAAGGTATTCTAATGCAACCTAACTGACATTTAGACTGGAATATAAAGGGCACAACAGAGGTCATGCCATGTCCATATTTATATTTTATAAGCATACATGTATATTTTTTTTTTACCATGAGTCCTGTTACGGCTAAAAATGACTTAGTATTTCAATATTTGTGATTTATTTTTGACTGAATTACATAAAAGAGAAAATAAGTGGTGCCACCACTAGTTATACCATCTTTACTCCTTGTTATACATTCGCAATTTCTGCATCACCATTTTTTTCTTTTCATTAGATTAACACTTCACTGTTACTGCTTGCCTTTAAAGTTGGCTGGACATTTACCTAAAAATGTTCTCTCTTTTCTTTTGCAACTGTCTACTTAAAAAAAAAAAGTTTTTGTTTTTTTTAAACAGAGGCCATCCTATTAAGTAGTAGGCCACAGAATAAACCCTGTATCCGGGTCGACACACATGCAGTTAAAGAGCTTAATTCGTTGATGAATAGTGTATTTAGCTACAATGGCTTATCAGAAATTATGTCACCTTACAGAGGCTTAATCACGAACAAGACCGCTGTTATCGTTGTGACAAATGCCAGTATTGTTCAAATTTTTCCCTTAAAATGTGTGAGTTTTTCAAGTACTTGTTTACCCAA
>VUQR01011134.1:7482-21066 GCA_015108515.1 Hemichromis elongatus | reverse complement strand
GCCAAAGTGCTTGCTCATAGGGGGTCATATGATTGTTGGGTTTTCTCTGTATGTACTAAGCGCCTTGAGGCGACTGTTGTTGTGATCTGGCGCTATATAAATAAAATTGAATTGAATTGAATTGAATTGAATTAATGATCTGATATTTCTTGAAAAATATGCACCTTGGCAGCTTAGACATTACTTTATTTTCTCTCAGTTTCAGCAGACTGACCTTCCTTCTTATCTTTTTTATGGCTCCTTTTCTTTTTCGATCCCAGCTTACTCAGTGCTCCTTTCACCTTTAAGGACAAAATATAGATACACAAATTAATTGGTAACGTCAGAAATGATTTGGGGAAGTAAAGTTTGAGCTGCAGAAATTAGGCAAGCATTAAAATTAAATCAGATCGTATTACATGTTGTTGTTGTTGTTAAGATGCAAAATCCAGATTAGAGCGAAACATGATAAAGAAAACACTACTGATAAACTGAGGTGTTTGCTAATTGTTTTGGCAGTTACTGAAGTTTCAGGTACCTTTCCCAAGGCAGCAGAGCTTGTGTCTGCAGTGATGGCTGAGGGGGAAGAATAGACCTCCATGGAGAGAGCGAGGAGGATTCGGCCACGATAGAAGAGTCCTTCACCCAGACCCTGATTCAAAGCCTGAAGAAAAGAGTAACAAATTGGTGTGTGTTTAATTTATTTTTTATTGACCATTAATAATACAGAAAATCTTTCCCCACCACCTTTCCCTTTGGAAAGTAATACCAACCACCCAATCAGAACACAAGGTGGGACACCAGTCCATAAAAAAGGGAGCATTCACATAGGTTTACTACTGTTGAAGCCCTGACCTGTATGCTATAGTTCACATGTACGCATAAAACACACAAATGTGAATGTGAGAGGGCTGCTTGGTGGGCAACGTTTTAAGTCTGAAGGAACGTAAGTATGTTAGCAGTGGATCCCAGACAGTCCCTGGACCCTCTGAGAGTGTATTTTGTTATTTGTAATTAAATGAATTAAGGTTGCCAAAGTACAGGGGCACATTAGACGGGTTTTTAGATTCCCAGTGGAGTAATTTTCTTCTCCTTTCAAGCAATGATGTTTTTATGTTACAAATTAGTGTAAAGTCGTCTAGTTAAGGTTATTTTAATCCTGCACAGGTTACAAATTATTACTGCGAATGACTCCACAGGATGTCTGGAGATTTTTTTAAAATCTTTAAAATTTTCAGAAAAAATGTATCTACTTTCTTCCCTCAGGGGTAGTTAAGAAAACTGATAACAGTCTTCTTTCTGTATGTTGTGTATATGGTTTGTTTAGCTTAGCATAAAAACTGTCAGTAGTTGTAAGTAGCCAATATTTTTCCTTCGAAAGAAAACACAATCTTTAGTTCTGGGGGGACTTTAGAGGTGGTAAAGGAGATTTTTTAATATATTTTTTAGATAAAGCCAGAAGACCACTTACCATCTTTTTTAGTCTTTGTGCTAAACTAAAAATCCCCATTTCCACTTTTTTTGTCTCATCAGAGTGAAATATTTATTTTACTTTACCTTATAAATCTCCAGTAATTTCAACTTGCTGAATGAGACAAACAACAAATATTCACCTTCATCTTTTTTTCAGGAAGAAATCAAAACACACTATTGCTTCACTGAAACAAGAAACTTTAAATGTTTCTTAAACATGGAGTTAAATGCTGGTGTGTTGGGTGTAGGTTACCTGGTGGACATCTCCAAGGGTGGAGTTCTGAGGAGATCCATAAAGATTAACCCAGCTTGGGCCAAAGGTGGGGTTAAATCCTGCAGACAAACCAGGGACAGAAATTCTGCAGTTTCAGCTAACCAACACATTTTTACAAATATAAGTAAACTATAGTTTTCAAATAATGTCAGTATGTCAAACATGTACAGTTGACTGTATTTAAAAGACAAAAAGAAAAATTTGTCAATACTTCTTGGTTTGCCTAAATCCTTTCAGTTTACCAATGATACAACTTTAATTGTTGATCACAGCTTCCTTGAAGCTTTGATCCTACCACAAATATAGAAGTGAGCAGGAAGTGTTAAAGTGATAAATACCTGGTTATCTTTGCAGATTAAGATTTGATTTTCAAGTTTTTCATCAATTGTTTATAGAATAAAAAAAAAATGCATTGTTTTATTAAGATTTAATAATTTTGGAGCCGCACCATTCCTGGTGGGGTCAGAAATCTGCTGCAAGTCAAGAAAGTGAGTTGCCAAAGCGATGTCTCCCATCTTAGAGTCATCGAGGATCTGAACTTTGATTCGCTGAGCCAGAGGAGGAAACTGTTCAATGAAGGAGATCTCCTCGTTCCAAACTGGACAGTTAGTGGCAGTGGCAACAGATGTTTCCCCCTGAAAGCAGAAAGATTAAAATGTGTGACAACTCCAAGCAATGTTATCAAAAACAAAAACTAAAAAAAAATAATACAAATTAATAAACAACCTATTCTGCTTTTCCTTATTTTCTGTGATATATGACGTATGGCCAACATTTCAGATAAAGATGTCAGTGTATGTACAAGTAAACCCTGCCAGCTAAAAGGAGGTCTTAGACTGCTGTAAACATTCAATATCAGACAGTTCCTTCTACTCCTGGCTCTGTATCTAATGTGGTCAAGGTTTGGCTGTTATATGAAAGCTAAACCTGCAGGCTGTCCACACCTTCTGTTTGTGGAGGTGAACTAAATGGTAAATGGTATGGTATTTATATAGCACTTTACTAGTCCCTAAGGACCCCAAAGCGCTTTACATTACAGTCATCCACCCATTCACACACACATTCACACACTGGTGATGGCAAGCTACATTGTAGCCACAGCTGCCCTGGGGCGCACTGACAGAGGCGAGGCTGCCAGACACTGGCGCCACCGGTCCCTCTGACCACCACCAGTAGGCAACGGGTGAAGTGCCTTGCCCAAGGACACAACGACCGAGACTGTCGGACCTCTCGGATCTTGTAACCTTCCGATTACAAGATGAACTGCCAACTATTTGAGCAACGATCGCCCCAACTAATTAGAAAGAAGTTGGGTTGAAAGGGGAGGACCTCAAGAAGCCGAGTAAAATATAGGTAAGGATGATTTTATTCTCCAAAGCTACTCTAGCAAAATCCAAAACTAAACAGAGTTGAAAATGAGCACAAAAAATTACTGTAATTCTATAACTGAACTATTAACATTATAAAGCTCTTAGTGAACATCCTGTTTCTGTTTTTCTTGCAGGTGACAATAGCACAAACCAAATTTTGGTACACAAATAGAAATGGAGAAAATTTGTTTCAGCAATGCTCCTGAACCAGCACTCAGACCACAAACAACATTTGGACATTTATATATATCAGTACCTGTTGGCCAGCAAAGGTCACCTTCACATAGGGGTCAATGAATACGGTCCTGTCAGTGACAGACACAAAGGCCATGAGCCCTGCCTCCATGGTGGGCAAACCCTCAGCCCTGTAGATCCGGACACGGAACCGAGCCCATGGGCGCTCAGATGGCATACCACGAGGAAGCAGCAAGTTCCTGTAGGAAAAACCCAAAATCACAACCCACGGATGATGTGTGCTGTATGTAAAATAGATCTGATTATTTTTTTTGTTGATATTTGATACGCCTATAAGTTATGTGGTTAAACTGATGACAAAAGTAACTGGACTCTTTAGAATAGAGAAAAATTACTAGTGAGACAGATGACCCCATCGCATGGCATCATCTAAAAACAGGTTAATACTGAAATTTATAATAATAATAATTATAATTATGTGGTTTGATCCCAGGCACCTCTATATGTTCAGATATCCTTATGCAAGATACTGAAACCTGACGGACAGTCACAAAAATTTCACGCTCCAACCAATAATGCGATGTATGAAGGGAGGTTCAGGGTGAAGGGAACTAAAACTGCTTGTTTCAGATAAACAATGAATTGTTGCCTAATAATAAAAGTATCCAAAAAGAAACAGGTTCTCTTTACATTTTCTGTTTTTTATGTTATTGGTAATGATTATTATCATTATTATCATTATTATTATTATTGTGTTTACAATGATAGGGATTAATCTTGTCTGAAATAAAGGTGAACAAGATATGAGGACTAATTATGATCCCAATAAGGCATCAGAACTGACTTTTCAATGTCTTCGGTGGCTCCAGAAGAGGAGGACGGTGGCAGACTGGGCATGCTCAGAGTATCCCCCTTCATTAGCACATTGAGGCTGGCCTTGACATAACCTTTGATCCCTGACCTTGTATCTGCAGGGTCGGTGAGCGGAGCCCACTTCTGATAGAAACGGTGGTCTGGAGAGGCAGAGAGGTACGAGGTCATTGAGTACAGCAGTATTCAGATCAGAGTTCCACACTGTGGGATGTACTTATACCTGGCTGGTTGTACACGGTAGAGATGTCAATCTTGAAGGTTCCAATGTGGGTCAACAGGAAGGCCAAAGTCCGCCTGTGGAACACCTGACAGGAAGTAACATCACTTAGGCCACACCCTCAAGTATGTCACCATCACGACATCATTAGAAACAGAATTGGATATTTAGTAGAGCTTACCTTTATCTCTATGACTTTATCAAGGAAAGTCTGTGGAGCCTCCTGAAAGTCAAACTGGAAGTTCTGAAAGAGCAGAAAAAAAAGCTGTTGTGGACTCTACTGCAGTCTACTGTGTTCTACTCTTACCTCCACTCCGCTGTACCTCGTTGTAGAACGGACAGTTGGTGGATTTCTGTGTCGCTGTGTGTCTTTTCTGGTTTCCTACTCTGATGAAAACTGCAGGGTTGATGTTCACTCCAACCAGCTTCTGGGCCTCGAGGATGTTCACATTTACCTGTATACACACACACACACACACGCAAGCACGCGCAAAAAAAGATTCAAATCCAGCTCACTGGACTGTTTTGGAAAATGTGAAGGAGGGCACAGATTTTGGACTTTTACCTGTTTCTCAGGTTTTACAGGGTCTCCAACTGATAAAGACCATTCATACTACACCAAAGTAACAGATAAACGATAACACAAAGATTTCTTTATTACTAAAATTTTCTAAGTATAATTTATTAAATACGAAATACTCTGACAGATTTATTTTACTGACTACAGCAGTATTTCTCGATCCTATAGACAAACTGACATATACTATTTAAATTGCACTTTGTTTTCTCAAAAAAATGTTCCAATGACAGAAAAAGGAGTTTTGCTGGTTTGGCCCACTTAAGATGAAAGTGAGATGTATGTAGCTAATACTTTAAAATGAGTTTGACATCCCTGATCTAAAGGAACATCTATAAAACTGATGTGCGGTTAAAATAAATTGCAAAAAAACAACACTAACATTACTGTTGCGGAAGTTGTATGATGTAACCAGATGAATAGAGGTCTAACACTCCCCATTTTCACTTTTTTTTGTCTCATCAGAGTGAAATATTTATTTTGCTTTACCTTATAAATCTCCACTAATTTCACCAGATAACTCCAAACTGCATCCCTCTGCTTTGTTCTACCAAGCTCCTACAGCAAAGTAGTTTTTACCAGCCAAAATAGTGAGCATTAGTGAGATCTGCCACAAAGGTGGTTGCAAATACTTTAACAGGGTTTTATACATCTCTCTGTCTTTTAATTGTTTATCTTTTAATTAATGGCTAACTAGGACGAGATTCCTAATACCTTCCCAGAGAAGGCACAGACTAAAAATTACTTAATTAGGGTTCTCAAACCTATCTTAGCTTATGTGCTATATGCATCCCATTTTGATGCCAAGGTAGCCTGATGAGTAAAACCATTACACAAAAATGAGAAAAAAGAGTTTTTTGCTTCATGGTATGTAAAGAAGTAAACCAAAACTATGGAGTGAAAATAGTCTCAAAAGATTTGTGTGTGTGTAAACTACATTTCATCCATAACTTCAAATTCGTGTGTGCGTAAAACATGATTTGTAAATGTACAACAGCTTACAACTAAGTACAAATTCTCATGCGGACAAATAGTTAAAAACACATGCACCAATCACCTGATACACACAGACAAAACCATGTTTACGCACAGATCAGAGTTACAAGCGGACTCGCAGTTTTGAGACTCATTTCATGTCTCAAGATTCGTGCGTACACGAGGCATTTAAAAGCTAGTAGAATGCTTGATAATAAAACATTAATTCCAACATAAAACTCCAATATCCTAAAATACACTCAGAAGCCCCAAAACTGCTTTTCATTTTCCTACAGGTTTCTCTCTTTGCATAGCTAGGCAGTTGGCCAGATTGAAACCCATATTGAGGACAGGTTGTGGTCTGCATGCCGCATGTTTGGCATCCCTGACCTAAACTCCTGGCCTATAAACACCAGCCACAGAAATAAATAGCTGAATGAACTCACCTGGAAGCTCTGGACTCTGGGCATCGCTCCAACAGCACTTTTAGACAGCGGTCTGCAACGACTGTGCACACACACAAGCATACACACGCACACATATACATAAAACAGCAGACGGTAATCAGTTCAACTTCACTCAGGTGAGCTACAGGTAGTATAACATAGACAGGTAACCTGATTTACCTCAGCAGAGAAGTAAAGACTACGTTCGAAGCCTCCATGTCCATTGCGTCATCATCGTAGTCATCACCATCATCATCATCCTCATCTTCCTCGTCCCTGGGAAGCAGACTCTGCCCCAGACGCCGAGCCTCTCTGTCCAACTGATCGAGGCGGCTGATTGTCCGCTGCCTGATGGGAAAGTTTGAGACTCTCAGTGACAAACTCAACCACGATGTACAAGAACGTTATTCCAGCAGTGTACAGGCTTAGACTGGAGTGAGACCAGGTGAAGGGTCAGAGAGACTTGCCGCACTTGTGTGAATAATAATAATATTAACAATAAACACAGACTTACAAAGTGTTTTTTCACACATCTAAGCATGCAGACACATAGGGTCACATATTCAATCCAACATACACACTTCTATACACACGAAAAGGATGGAAAGTGTGGTTCAAAATAATGAGGGAAAGAATAAGGCAAAGCATGGCGGGAAAGATGACATTATCCTATGACCTATGACCTCCACAGAGGGAGGGGTCGAGGTGGATGGAAGCATAGATTTATTAATCATCAAGCCTGAGATGATTTTCTTGTTTTTCCTTATTCTTTGTCTTGTATTTGTGGTATCTTTAGGATTTTTGGTTGTTTTGTTTATTTGAATATATCAGTGACTCTTTAAATATTTATTTTCTTTTGTTTTATTTTTAATATGCTATTATGAGTGTGAAGCCTATTAAATCTTTATGCATTAGACATTGGGCTATCAAAATAAATAAACAAACTGACTTTACTGTAGACTGACTGTTTGATAAAAGCTTGAATGATAAATGAATCAGAGACTTCTGTGAGGAAGAATTTTACTCTATGCGCAGAGCAGCTTTGGTATCACCTCAACTTAAAGATTGTGTTAGTAATGTTAAATTTCACCCTTCAATGTCATCAGCTCCTTCATTTCTGATGACCAGAGTTGACCTGAAGAACAAAAGAACAAAACTAGTTAAGCTAAAAACATCTTGCACTGGCCGCTTTCTTAAAACAGGTCTTTACTGCAGATGAGGTTTTTTTCTTTTTTATTTCTGTCCAGCATATATTACTTACTCATCCTTGTCTTCATCTGTGCTCAGGAAGTCAAGTCCATCCCAGGTTCCTGCGGTTCCTTCAAGTGGATGAAACCGAATTTCCAGCTCAATATAGATCTACAGAAAGAAGGAAAAGTAACCACAGTTACATGTTTGCAGCCAAGATCCAGGCTTTCATAGAGCACGGTACGTGATTGTGCATCCTTACATCAGTCAGGCTGTAGCTGGCATCGGTGAGCGGTTCCCGTACTACCAACCTCCCAGAAGTCACGACATGCTGGAGGCTAATGATCAGCTTCCCAAGTAGTCTACAAAAACAAACTTTCTGAATAACTTACACAACAACATTTGATATTTATGCTTAAAAATACAATTTAGTCAATAAAAAGAAAGTGAAAATGTACAAACATGTCAAAACTGGATTTCCTTTTCTTTCTACTCTTCAAATTTTCATTTTTGTGATGTCTTATATATGGAGCAATTGCAGGGCTGAATAACACTGAAAATGTTAAAATGTCTACCTTCACAACACTTAAAAGTAGGTTTAGATAGTACAGCTATTTCTAGGATTTTATATTCTGTGACTTTACAATAATTAGCAAATCTGCAAATCTGTGTCTGTTCATTGCAGAGATCATGGATGGCAGGATGCTAATCAGGCTTGCTAGGGTTTACTGACTACTTAGCACTCCACCCTGTCACCCAAATATGATCATTTTTGTATATAATCTATGTTAGTAGGTCCTCGTAGCAGGGACGTGTGCTTGTTCATCATAATAATAATAAGCACCCCAAAAACTCACCAAATATTACTATTACTATTAATTATTATTATTAATTAATTAATATTAAGCTGTGATGATGAGGCTTTTGTTAAGGTGTTGGATGATGCATTATGCCTTTTGGCAGTGATAAAAAGCACCCCGACGTGTGTGTGTGTGCGTGTGTGCGTGTGTGTGTTACCTGTTAGAGAAGAATTTACTGCAGTTGTAAACGCTGACAGTCAAAACTTCAGTACTGATATCTTTACCGTAGTGAGGCCAACGGAAATGCTGCAAGAACACACACACACAGAGTTTTGAATGTGTTTAACAACTTCTTTCCTGAATTCAGATGACTGAGCTTCATTCAGAGGTTTACGAATATGGTAGAAAGTAGTAGATTTGTTTGATTGTTTGATTGGGGGGCGTAAAATTCCATCAAGAAATATGAAAGAGTAAGGAAAAATAAAATAAAAACACTCCATCTTCATGCCAAATCATCTTCATATTCTTGGTTTATACATTTGTTGTGTAAAACTTCATAACAGCTACTGTTGTAACGCCTCTGGTGCCCACATTTACAGACAGACTGCTTGTATCTGAAGCATAGATACAAGCAAAATATGGTTCTATGTTTGACAACTAAGTCATGATTTTTAATTAGCATGCAAGCTAAAAGTCATAAAGAGACATCATAAAAGAAATAAAGAAACAAATCTTTCAGGATTCATCACTGATCATGATTCAGTTATTTAGCTTCATTTATTTGTAAAAGTTCAGTTTTTATATCAAATATTAGTTTTCTCATTCCTGACATCTTGTAATTGTTGTAATAAAAGAATTTGAGCCTTAAACAAATAGAAAAATTAAATCTAGATCCAGTAAGGAACTTTGGACATTTTCCACTTCAGCTATTATTCATTGTGCTGCTGACATGCACAGATACACTCACCTGGTCACACCTGAAGAACAAACAGATGTCTGACTCAGAAGCAAAGAAATATATGCTCAGATACTCATGATGACGTCACACAGAGGTTCCTGTATTACTTTATCAACAAACAGGAGGTTATGTAATGATTTCACTCTGCTTTCCTTGTTCATCTGTGAAATCTTACAATAATATTTCTTTATTTTTTAATGTATTTATTGATGGAAAGGAGTTTCTAAGTACTTTCAAAATCAAAAAAACAAGAAACAATAAGAGAGAAAAAGAAAAAACTAATCAGTCAATAGAACATGGGGGTGTCTATCATGAGACAGGAATTATAATGAGCTAAAATGGGACAGGAAGGCTTTCCACGTGTGAGAACTTGTGGGATTTGCCTTGGAGAGAATGAAGGATTGTATCAAGTTTAAGAAAAGACGTTGTATCATGGAGCCATTGCAAATGGGAGGAAGCATTGCTGACGGAGTAGGAATAGATGTCACGTTGCCAATAATGAGGTGAGATCTCAATCTGACCGGTGGAGAATCGTTTGTATGCCACTGAGGGACCAAAGATGGCAACACGGCGAGAGTGTGTCAAGTTTAAAAAGAGTATTTTTGACACTGTGTCACAGCAATGCCGCCAAAATCTCTGCTGCCCAGAAATGTTGGCAGGTGCCTCATTAGGAACCATAAACTTGTATTGTGCATGGTGTGACTGTATCTCTCCAACATAAGAGGAAATCCTTTCAGCAAATGGCTGATTTTTATATTTTTATGGTAAAAATTCACATCCAGGAGTTTCTAAATCAACATTTGGCAGAGATGTATCCTCTTAGCCATATCACTTTTGGATGAATATTGAAAGCTCTCATTTCTTTAAAATAAGTCAAAGCTGCATTTATTTATAATACAATTTTACACTTTGGTACTTTTATAAATGTATTAATATTTTTCTTGTTAAACTTACATGTGGATGTATAAGTCCAATTAGGGGCATTGGTTGGAAATTAGCAACTCTCTGTGCACCACATCAGTGTCATGCTGTGTGCTGGAAACATGTTAAACTGAAGTGTTTACATTTAAACAAATACTTAAATTAAAAAAAAAATATAGTAGAATAATGTATAATAATTACTAAACATGCATCCATCCATTCTCTTCCATTTATTTCCTTTATCCTTCTCAGGGTCGCTGTAGCCTATCCGAGGCAGGGTACACCCTGGACAGGTGGGCAATTTAGAGTTACCAGTTAACCTAACCCACTAACTGCATGTCTTTGGATGTGGGAGGATGCCAGAGTACATGGAGAGAACCCACACAAACACAGGGAGTACATCAAATTGAACTCAGGACCTTCTTGCTGTGAGTCAACAGTGCTGCCCAATTATTAAATAAATGTCATTGAAATATTATTAAAATTCTTTATTTTAGTAGCTCACCTCATGGGTGAATCTGTGCTTAAATGTCATCGACATATTTTTACTTGGAATCTCCATATCCTAATGCTGGCCTGTCTCCAATCAAAATACCTAAAACCCCATTTTTGTTTTGGTATTTTTTTCTGATTTCCCCATGGTCATGATCCCCATTTGTTGGATGGCTTTCCTTGCAGTCTTCTGTGTGCTAAAAAAACACAAGTAACTAGAAAAAACTGCCCCGTTGCTGTCTTCATACTCAAAATGTATAATTGATGGTGTTTGCTTTCTTTTTCAAATATGTTTTCTGCCTCTGTGCACTAAAATGTTCTTGTCTTCCTTCTATGTCATGAAATAATTCATACACCAGCAAAGAATCCCCGCACGAGTTTCTTGGTTAGGTCGTTGTTTCCGATGTGCTAATTCTCCTCACGTCTTATGACATTTTATTCACAAAATAATGTCATTTTGCACCCTTTTCCTTCCAGTTATTGTGTCATCTCACTATAAAAGTCACCTTAAAGCTTATCGTAAGTAAACCTTTTACAGTCACATCTCTAACAAAGCAGCGTAACGTGCAGCAGCTCGATATGCCACACGTCATATGGTTAAAATGTTGGACTTTTTGGTTTTGGTCATAAATGACGGCTTTAGATAAATTCAAACTATAAACATTACAAAGGACTGTGAATGGTAATTACATCCCTAAGAATGAACTAAACTAGCGGTTCCCAACCTTTTTTGCGACACGGACTGGTTCTTGTCCGACAATATTTTCACGGACCGGCCTTTAAGGTATTGTGGATAAATACTACAAAATAAAACCAAAAAAAAGAAAGAAAATGTATTCATAACACGTGGGGAAAGACCCAGGGAAACCGAGATAACAATAAAAATAACGATAAAAACTGATAAAAAATTCACACCTGAGCCTCAACTTTCGCAGCCTAGTACTAAACAACTCACGGACCAGTCCCCGTCCATGGCCTGGGGATTGGGGACCACTGACCTCCACAATACAGCCTCTCTGCAGGATGTCCGTACCAAATGTCACAAGATTTCTATTATTTCTATCAAAACCTTCATGTTGAGTTGTTGTTTAGATATTTTAGACTTGACCAGTGTTGTGGCCCAACCATCCAGCTAACAGACCCTGAGCCATGCTGTTATTGGCAGAATCAATTTTCATTTAGGACAATGACGTCATCTTTCCTCCATCACATCTGTCTTAACTGAGTGAAGCAGATTAACGTCAATTCATGCCAATAGCAGGCGTGTGTGTTGAAGGAGTGGCTGTGTGTGTGCACTATAGGAGGGGCACACACTCATATCAGCTCAATTAAAATAGTTTCAATCTGTAGCAGGCAAACAGCAGCAGCTACCAGCTCCAACACAAGCATAGCGCTTCTGTCTTTGTGAGGACCCTCACCCTGACCTTTACTGTCCTCCTAAAACCAAGTCTGATGTGGCAAACAGCCCTCTGGGAGTACAGCTTGGTCCCGACAGAGATAAGCAAAGAAGTAGAGACCAGAACAGACAGAAAGGATGAACGTCATCTGATCTGAAATTTTAATTGCTCTCACTTACTAACAGTGTGTATGCACAAACTTGTGCATAAATCATTTGTATGAGTGCTTCCATTAGTGAATGAAGGCTAATCTTATCGCTCCCATCTGAACAGAAACCTCTTTAAACACCAGAGTTACGTGAGTTACATAAACCTTCACTGATGCCTCCCTTTGATTTGCGGCCTCCTATTTAGAAAATGCATGCTAAGCATCTTGGTCGGTCTCGTCACGCCGTTGTTTTTTGTTTGTTTTGTTTGTTTTTTAATCAGACACAACTAACTTGTGGATCTGATTGAGAAACTGAGAGCAGGGTATGTTTATAAAGCAACAGCTTCTCTATTGCAATTTTATTACAGCTATATTATACCCTGCTTTGATGTACTTACAAAATATCTCGCTGTGTTGAGTAAGACTTTAAAAAACCAGACTGAGAGCAGAAACTCTGTAGTAAAGTCATATTACGATTTAGCACCACTGTTTTATAGACAGTCTCACATCTTCCTGCAACCAGAGCAGTTGCCTCCTGGAGATCATTAGAGAAAAATGCAGGTTTCTAGGAACCAGGGTTTTTTTCAGACCTGGACACTAGATCCATCATTTATCATACTCCGCACAGTGATAGATTGTAGATCATTTGAGACAGCTGATTTATCAGGTAAATACACATCTGCAGATTATGGGAGATCATTTTTGAGGACTTCTCGTGTAGCTAAAGGTCAGCATTTTAACTTCTGTTCTCCACTCATTGTTTAAAATACAGATACATATTTTAATTTTAAAAAATGGTTATCTGTTGCATTTCTGCTAATTCCATCTTTTTTTTTAATCTCTGCATAGACCATTTACTTGAATCCAACTAATGTCCGTGAATGTTCAATTGCACTCAGAAAACAAGAAAAAAGCAGATGGAAACCAGAAAGCTTCCAGCACCAAAAGTCCCTTGGTTAGAGATTTACATGTTCATCTGCAAAATGTGTTCATAGGAATACACCCAGCTGGTGTTTTCAAAATATTAAATGCATTCTGACCAACATGAGCATGTCCATAGCATAATATGGTTTACTGACCTCATTGAAGATAGCCACATTCTCACACTGCAGGACTCTGGTTTTATGGGTGAAATCTGGAGGAAAGACAGGCAGACTGTGATGCTTTTGTCTGCACACTGTGAATTAAACTCACCTCAAACACTCTTTAAAACATGGATAGTTTAAACAGAAACAACCAGCATAGAGTTGACGTTAAGTAACACAGTGTATAAATTATTCAGTTTTGTGGGGGGGGGGGGT
>VUQR01011133.1:12477-58512 GCA_015108515.1 Hemichromis elongatus | reverse complement strand
TCCTAGCAGAAAAAAAAAAAAAAACAACTATTAAAAAAAAAAAAAAAAAGAAGGTATGTGTACATAAATTTTTTTTTAATTTAAACACAGAAGACCTCGAACTTTAATCATAAACAGCACAAATACACGGGTCGGCGTTTGCAAATGATAGCAGCAATTTTAAAAAAGAAAAAAAACACACGTTCCCTACTCATTAAAAACTGGGATGCGATTCTAGTTGGTAACACTAACTATTCCTAACAGAAAGACTCAAAAGAGCATGTACAAAAGCTACAATTGTGAACAACTGATGCACTGCTCATGTTAGGGTGGTTTAGATGCCCATAAGGCAGATAATCTGGACGATATTTGACAGGCAGGATTACAATAAAGGAAACAGACAGCAAATCGGTATGGTCTGGGTTTTAACATTTAACTAAAATCTATTAAAGCCAAATGAATGGCAGCCTTAGACTAATGCAAAACGACAGCCCACAGCATCACTGCTTAATTATATCGCCACCAGAAGAGTGGGTGGTGGGCTTGAAAGAAAGAGATTCTTAACTGTCTCCACCCATTTTTCCCTCTGTTTCCCACTTAAACAAAATTGGGTTTTTCAAGACTGATTTTGTTTATGGCATCTATCCCCCCCCCCCCATGAATGTTGGTGTGTTTTCCACATATACTGAGGAAAGTGGTGTATATGTAAGGTCAGATCACTGCTCCATATTAAAAAAAAGAGAGAGAAGCTTTTTTAGTAAATAGAGTCCATGTAATTAGGCCTCTCTGGCAGGTAATTATGCCCGACTAGTGAGCCATAAATTACAGGATTCTGTGCAACATTATAACAAAGATGGATAAGTAGACCAGGCTTCAGCTACTTCCCTGTTCATGTGCGGTATGAAATATTTAGGTGGTAACATTAAATTTTTCATCGAGGTGACTATGAGAAGTGAAGGCCATGACTATATCTCTGAAATAAATTAAATTTCTAAAGGCTTACAAAACAAAGAAAATGTGAGGAATCAAGATTAATACACTTCAATAACACTAATGAAAGATAAACGCCAAGTTGGACTCAATTTATCTTAAAAAGTTTGGAAAACTGCTGTGATAAAATACAACAAAACAATACAGGTAAATAAGAAAATACAGTATCGCGTAATAACATAGCTCAGAAAGTAAAAATTTGAAAGAAAAAAAGCGCTCAATCAAGCTGAAATCACTTTATGTGAATGAACAGCGTGAGTACGTTGTAACAAATAAAAAGAAGTGTTGTGGTGTTAGGCACGATTTCCTGTAGTTTAGACTAGATTAGATTAATAAATTAAAAAACTGTATGCGAAACCAATGTGTAATTGTATATGTATCTGTGCATATGGCTAAATCTAGCTGAGAACATTAGGATTTAAAAGCACAGCATCGGCATATAGCAGATAGAGGGAGGATGGCAGAAGTGCATTACACGTCAATATTGCATTTTACAGAGAGCAATTTGGCACCCACACTTCATCCCCACACACACAAAATCTATTTTTATTAAAATACTGACTGCAGGCTAATTTGACTTGAAATAGAAAAATACCAAGAGAAAACACCACTGACAGGGAGCAAAACTGAAGACAGAATTATGCCAGCAAAATGTGAAAACGTGTGCCTTTTACATTCAACACAGTCACGGGTTATTATTATCCGGGGTTAAACTGTTGTTGTATTTTTTAAATAATGACAAAACAATTAGCGGCTAAAGTGGCAGCTAGCGCAGAGCTAACGCTCCTTTAACCCAGTCGGCATCTCCATCTTCTCATAACAATGGCTGTCGGCGCCGCTCGCACGGTAACAACAAAACCCTCACCCAAAAGCTGGCGTTAAAAAACGGTGACAACACACGGGGGTTACTCCCCAACATCCGTTTATTTCAATCGACTGCGCGAATCCGAGTTCGCTTTTAAGCTATGTGTGATTTGTCGCCTTGAAGTAATACGGCAAAAAGGGTGCAGTCCTCTTCATAACAAGCAGGCCCTGCTGATCCCTTCTGTAGCTAGCAGGCTATCGGGATTTCTGCTCCTCTCTGCTCGCTGCTTCGTGGATTCAACGCAACTCGATTTTCTCCGATAGAAACCGCCTCACTCACCTTGGGTGTAGTTTAGCAAGTACACGAAGAGGAAAACTTTAAGGAGAAGGGTATGTGACAAATCCATTGTTAGAGCATTGATGCCGTTTGCACTTTATTGTCCTACTTAGATAGGCGCAGACGCCCTGTGTGTTTATTGCAGCTTCCTCACATCGCCTCCTCTCCTTCTCTCCAGCGCCGTGACGTCAGACGCAGGATAGCCTGGCATCCCTTCCCCCAGAAGCGTCCATGATCCAGCAAGCCTGCATACATTACAGCACTCAGTGTGCCTCGAATCTAGTGTCATAAGTGTCTTTCTGTGTGTGCAGATATACACACACACACATCCATAAACATGAAAATTATTCTAGAGTTTTTCTTAACATTGCACTTAACTACTCTTTTTTTCAGTTGCAGGGCTTTTAGTACAATTACCCATGATTTTACATTAATGTTACATAAACGATTCACTGTTGAAGCCACTTAATGTAAAACTGTGAAACACCCCCAAGTATCAGCCTCCCACTGTGACTGATACTGCTACTTGAATTTTTTTTTTAAATGTCCACCAAGAAGGTTGTGATTGGCTGGTCTGCCAGAGAGATATTGGATACTTTGTGTCAAACCAGTGAGCTATGCCTCTGATTTTGACAAAGGGAGTAATAAAAGGTAATGGCAGTGACAATTTTTCTGAATATAATAAAATTATAATATAGTTAATCGCTCGTTAATAATCAAAAATCTTATTGTTTAACACATTTTCACACACACAACAAACACATTTTTTGGTCTAAAAGTAAACTTTTTGGCTTAAAATGACAGCAGCGCACCATTATGAATTATTATTCCTTCATTTTATTTTTCTATAACATCCTATTCATCATCCTATTGCGTCGCCATATTCTCATTACCATAATTTTTTGGTCATATTATTATTGATTATTATCATGTTATGAAATATCATAAAATTATCAATGGTTTGACACATGGTAACCAAAATCTCTCTTTTGTTTCTTAGGATTGATCAAAAAGTGACAAGTAACACAAAAGGTTGATTCTGTTCATCTGGATGTAGATGAACTGACACTGAACTTTAACCAATTCACTGTTTATGCTACCAAGTAGTGAAAAAAAAAAAGAAGTTTGGCCTCTAGTATTGATCATTAACTGCTTATTTTTACTTCCACTGAGAAGGTTGTTTGGTTTGGTTTGTCTGGATGTGAGCAGCATTACTCAAAACCTGTTTTGACAGTTTAGAAGAATTTCTTTTTCTTTTTTAATCATTAGTAAATTGTTCTTTTTTTTTTTTTATTCTTTTACATGTTGCATATCTTGACAAATATAAAATTGAAATAAAAAACATTAAAGTTAACATTTATCCATCTGTTATTCTTTTTTATTTGGTTGTTGTAGGTTTGGCATACTTTATAAACTCTCAGAAACTGCCAAAACCGTATGTTGCTTCATTTACAACACTCAGTTTAAACAGTGCGCCCTAAGCCTGTTTAACCTTAGAAAATATTAACTTTATTACCTCTGTATTTTGGCGAGGCTTATTTGTTTGTTATGGAAATATCACTAACCCAGATTCAGATTATTCTGGACTCACAGGCTCTCCTCATACCTGATGTAGCGTGATCTCTCAGCGATGATGTATATTCTCAGAGTGTTCTTGCTCTGAGATGATTCTTACAGTAAAGTGACTGAGTCACATCATACCAGTAATACAATTATGTCCTCTTAGCATCAGGGAACCAATTCACTGACTGAACAAATAAGAAGTTAAAGGAGAAAAAAACCCCACAGGTTCATTGTTAATTAAGAAAGAAATAATGAGTCTTTGGGAGGATGACTGTACACGGCATTAAGCATGACCACAAGCACAATCTAATTTTTGTAAGAAAAATAAACAAATGAGGGATTTAGGCAACAATTATACCTTTTGTGAAAGATATCAACTATGATCCATTTTTATTGTTAATAACTGATTTAAGACGATGTAGCGTGAAGGAGTCTGAAGTTTTTCCAGCTTGGGTGCATGTAATTAAAAAGAAGGTTGAAGTGAACTTGCTGAGGCAGAGTCTTAGCTTATTAAACAGACATGTGTGCATCTTATAGTTATTTCTGACCATTTGACAAGCAAAAATGTTTATTATGCTTTCATAACAGTCAAATCTGTTTAAAGATTTTTCACAGCATTTGAAAAGGAAGCAGCTTTTCTTTGGGGCTGGCTAAAAATTCCCTTCAGTTCTGCCCTAAAACACTCTGATTAAAAGTAGCCCCATGACTTCTTCCTTTGCACCCAATTGATATGTTTGATTAACCAATGCTTAGTGGCAAAAAGGATATTTATAGGCATATTATCACAGTGTTTAATTGCATAACAAACTCATAGAGCTGTCATGAAATTTATAAGCAGCCAAGAAAATGTGAGTCTTGGTTGCATGGCAACCCACGATCCTGTGATTACAGTGCCCCCCCCCAAAAAAGGAAACACCATTAAATTAGTATAGTGGCTGGATCTATTTACTGGTATGCATCAATTGCGCTTAACTGTAAGCAAACCATTTTTGATCCTGGAAGTTGTTAACAATGATCCTCATCACATAGTGGATCACTTCTTGTTGAAGACCAGATGATAATGCCATACAAAACAAGGCACATTACCCACCTCCTACATAGAAAGGTGAAATTTTATAGTTTGAAATCAAGATTTACACTATTCTCTACAGGTTAATCTAACAGGATGTTTTTTTTCCAGCAATTACTGATGTTTTCTTCTTTTTTTTTTAACCACAGTGTGATTAACTAGCAGCACAAGTCTTATCAGTCAATTTCTCCATGTCCGTTTATTCCAGACGAGCTCCTCTGGCTCCAGTAGCAGTCACGTGACACACCTCCACATCGGCCCCAAGTTTCTGCAGCTCATCCAGCCAGATCTGCTGCTTGTGGGACAGTCGGTCATTGGGCCCCTTCACCTCCACCAGCTACAATCACATGACATCACAAGAGTTTAAACTACCGGGCACCAAAAATCTCCTGATTACATAAAAAAAGACAACAAACAAAGCCAGGATGGTCAGGTGATCTCACCTTGTAGCTGTTGTTTGAGTTGTTCCATACCACAAGATCGGGCAAACCTCCCCGGCAGTGCCTGTAGTCTTTTGCCATTCGTGCTATTACTCCACCTAGAAAGGCTCCACCCAGGCATGCAACAAGAGACTGGGGAGAGAGAGAGAAAAAAAAAGTGAAAAGATAAAGAGAATCAGCATCTAATTGCACATCAGTATCATGTTGGTACCTATAATAAGAAATGTAGAAACTTACAATCCTCTTACCAAAAAACAAAAAAAAAGTTGTATAAAATAAATAATGAAAACAAAAAAGAATGAAAACAGTACAAAGAAAAAAGTTTAACCTGTGACAAAAAACAACAACACAAAAAAAAACTACTTCTTGAACTGGATGTCAGCAACGCCAAGAAAAAATCTGGAACAAGGGCATGTTTACTGCTCTATCACATTTTTTTGTTTCTCATTTTTGTATTATTAGTTCATACAGATTCACTGAATGCTTCACGGAAAGTTTAAAACCCCATTCTGCATGTATTACACCAGCATGGCTCCAACATAAAAGAGTCTGCAATCTGTCAATGGAGGATGCTCCAAACTTGGTAATGTGGTGAGATACTTATTGGAGTGTGTTTGAGGAAAACGTGTCATCATCTGCCCCACTATGCTGACATGTAATATGAGAAACACTGCACACCGAAAGCACTGAACATGTACTTTTAAAACCTCAAGTACCTGCGCTTGTTGAAGGGATGAAAAACGTTCCCAGCTGACCAATGAACACACTTTTCCCTCCTGGGATTTCCAGACATCTTCCAACATATTTTGCAGAGTTTCCACAGATGCCTCACAAAGTAACTGGACACGAGACTCGATTGCATCCTTTCTGTTTTCATAAAAGCAGTCGGTGTAAAAATCCAGCGGACACGTCTGTAAGGGAAAACAATCGTGAGCCCTAGAGTTTCACAGGTATTCAGATAAATACGTACAGACCCTTCTTTACCTGGTATGGGTTTCGGAAGACATCTGGAATACTGTCCATGAAAATGATGTCCCACAGCAGGAGAGCAAACAGTGTTGAGAATGTTGAACCCTCTCCATGGATCCCTGATAACAATAATAATAATTACACAAAACAAAAGAAACCCCCCCCCAAAAACTACTGTTTCTGTTTCTTTCTGTACATTTTTACAGGAGAAAAGTTTTGTTTACCTTGGTCAAAACCTTGCTGACAGTAATGCGCCAAAGACAGCTCCTCTACAGAGCATATTACAGTGGAACAAGAACCCTCTTCATTTGCTGGTAAAAGAAATTTAGACTTCCCCATGCCTCCCTCATGAGGAAACAGCTGTCCTCGAATAGTCACCTGGAGTCAGATTGAACAACAAACAAACAAACACACACACACACACACACACAAGAGTCTTTTAGGTGAGCAAAAAATCTAAGCTGTTCCATTTTAAAACCCACATACTGACACACTGTGAAAAACGTACATGCTTGACATCTTGGACTTGGACAGTGGGCAGGTCTCTCAGTTGCAGGCGGTACTTCTTGCAGCTGGCAGACTCTTTCATTCTAACAGCTCTCTGATGGAGCGAGAGTTTATGTCCTGTACGCACCAAAGGGTCTGACAGCCCATCTCTTATGGCACATATAGCCTGACAGGTAAAGAACACAGTCCAACAAATGAGAAATTAACACAAGACATCTGACAAAAAATAAAAGTAAGAGACTGTCTCAGGAGGAGGTGAATGAGAACAATGAAGGGTGCAGACTTGCTCAGGACTTTTGAGGTGCTGGTGAAGGTTTAGCGCCAGTCTGTCCCACCATCGCCCACGGCTGTCAGGACAGTAAATGGATTGCAACAGCAAGGACCGCAGCTCTTCAACTGCTTCCTGTGACATGAACAGAAGACCCAGGACATCTTCAACGATGACACGAAGAAACACTTAAATTTGTGTTAGGCGGTGAATGGAAATGGCGGTTCAGAAAACCTCATAGCGACGGAGCCTTTGCAAAATCTCGACCCCTCTGGATAAAATTCGAGTGTAAGCCCATCCTGCAGTGAAGCAGCGCAGAAACACAGGCAGCTTTTCTTGATGACTGCAAACAAATCATATTGTTATCAGTCACAACTGACTGTTTTTAGAAAGACAGAAGCAAATGTTTATGAGGTTCGCACCTGAGGTCATTGCTTTTCTTCAGCACTAGCCATTGACTTTTGGCTGCAGTGTATAGCTCCATGGCTGTCTCCCACTGACCACCCTGCATAGCCAGGATCACCTCTTGCAGCGCTCGCATGGAAGCTTCATATCTGGTGTGATGGATGCCATTATTAGTACTTTTTTGTGCCTATCCTGCTTAATAAAACATAAGGTCATTTGAGATCTTTTGTTAGGACCTTACCTGATAAGGTCCTCTCTATCCTGAAAAACCTTGGCTACACGCTGTACTGTATAGTCTGGGAAGGCCAGACGACCTGAATTTACCAAAAGGATGGTATAAAGCTGGCTCTGTCCTCCAGCTGCCATCTCCTCTTCTTCCATAGTGTCCGTCAGAGAGAAGAGCAGGAGAACACGAGAGAAGACAGCCCGAGGACCGCGACAGAGACGAACACAGGAGCCTGCAAGCTGCTTAGCCCTTTAAAAACAGGATAGGGGTATGACCGTTACTGCAATACCGGTACTAAAAGAACATAACGTAAATAATTATCTTACCGTTTAAGAATCACAGCTCCGACACTGTTTTGTGCAGTGGTCAGAGAGAATAGAGACTTTTGCCTGCTAAGGCGGAGCAGCCCGTCCACTAACTGCTGTTTTTGGGTCGCGGAACTGCCCAGGTGGAAAGTCTTAGCCAAAGCTTTGAGTTCAGGTGCCGGCAGGAGATCCAGAGCCTCAGCCAAGTCTTCAAGGTCTTTCTCTTTGAGGGGTAAAAACACCAGAGGTTGACATTATTAGAGAAAATTTGGTGATGTTTATTCATTTAGGTAATTTAAAGTTTATTCCAAACATTTTACTGTATTTTCTAGCTTTAACCATTAACATGGAGCTAACAGAACAGCTAAATGTGATCAGTGCAGTCATATCGATGACATAAGTGGAAAAACACAAATATCGATCACTAACAAAATAAGGACACATTCAATTTTTTTACACTTAAATACTAGAGAGCATTTACCTGTCTCCAGAAAACCACTTTGAACCAGTTCCTGTGCAACGGGTCCAAGATCGGTGCATATCTCTTCATAATCCAGCTTATTTACTTGGAGCCACTTCAGTTTCCTCTGAAAAAGCCTCACATACAACTTCTGTCCCATGACTTCAATAGAGGGAGAATACATGTGAACAATTAGGCCCGATTTTCAGTTTTTAGAATAATTATTGAATTTTATTTTAACATACCTGATAGATTTTCAAATGTATGTATAAAGGACAAATCATCTTGGTTGAACAACTCTCTGTCGTCCTCATTCTCCAGCACAGCGTGGAGTACAGTTTTGAAGTTCCTGAGGTAGTAGGGAAGGTGCGGGGAAGCCGCAGTCGAGCTCTGCTCACCTGTGACGTTATCGGCGCTAAACACTGGGAGTAAATCATCACTGACAACCGCAAGCCTTTCCTCACACGTTTCCTTTGAATTCAAAGGTTGGTCACAAGCAGATGACAGTATTACAGTTTCATGCTGATCCAGATCAGCTGTTCCAGCTTTACTTTCAGAGGACTTCTCCTCCAGCTTGGCTTTCTTTTGAAAGTTAGCTTCCTTAGCAGTGGAAGTTTTACTTTTTCTTTTTGCTGGTTTGGAGGGAGAAGAGTGTGGCTTTGGAGTAACTTGTTTTTGAACAGTACCCGATTTAGATGCTTTGTTTTCAAGTTGATGTTGTTTTTTTGAATGTGCTGGATCTTCCCCTGTTGCTGCACAAGGTACACTGGTGGACCGGAGTGTCATACCTTCTTTTTTACCTTCTAAACTCTGAATGAGAAGATTTTCTTTCTGTGAGCTATTCAGTGTCTCATCAAGTTCATCCACTGTCTCTTTCCTCTCAGACGCATTATGGAAATTTCCAGATAACTTGGAAGAAAGACTTTCCAGGTCAATAGTCCTGACCACCGTCTTGCTGTTTATTTCCTGTGGTGCCTGATGTGAGGTATTTGCTGGTTTGGAAGGAGAAGAGTGCGGCTTTGGAGTAACTTGTTGTTTGACTGTATCAGATTTAGATGTGAGTTTATGTTGTTTTTCTGAATGAGATGGATCCTTCACTACTGCTGCACATGCTACAGTGGTTGATCTGACTGGCAGGCCCTCTTTTTTGTCTTCTAAACTCTCAATTAGAAGATTTTCTTTCTGTGAGCTAGTAAGTGTCTCATCAAGTACGTCCACTGTCCCTTTCCTCTCAGGTGCCTTATGAAATTTTCTAGATAATTTGGAAGAAAGACTTCCCAGGTCAATGGTCCTGACCACAGTCTTGCTGTTTATTTCCCTTGGTGCCTGCTGTAAATTGTTCTTTTTGAAATAAGGGCTTGTTTTAGTCTCTTTGCCTTCTTCGCCCTCTTCTTCAACTTTTCGATCCACCTCTGGAGACTTTGGGAGACTCCTTCTGGGTGACAGCTGAGTGCTTGGCATAACACTATTACTTGCTGAGCCGACAGTGCTGTCTCCTCTCTCAAAGTTCTGACATTGCAGATCAATATGCTCATTGATCTTGAATCTCGGTACCAGCTGGCCACACAGGGGACAGGCCAGCTTAGGTGGAGGCTGGCTAGAGAAGAACGACGTGATTGGACTTGTGGTGGCACCCCTGACAGCAGTCCCAGCTTTAACAAAATTGTCTTTCTTTTTGGTTCTGGACAATGATAAACGTCCCTTGAGTTTGCCCTTGTTAACTCTCTCGGCCATGTTTTCAGCAATTCAGGCGGCAGTGGTGGTGCTGCTCGATGAAAACTATTTTTCCCCAAACGTTTTCTTTGTCGCATATTCTGATAGATGAGCTTTCGGCGTAGAAATGCTTCGTATGCTAGCTTACCTATGCCTCATTTAAAATGGTCACACATCTGCGACTCTTAATGCTTTACAAATCCAACAGAAAACTATAAAATACAGCCTGTCAGCGGTTCAAAACAATAGCTTACATACCGATAGCAGATATGGCACCCAATCCCGCTTCTTAGGCACAACCAGTAGAGCGCAGAACGCCGTGTAGCGTATCGAAATCGATCCCAGATACATCGATATTTTTCCTCAACAAACGCAAATAAATCTCAGGAAGCTGTAAGATATAATCATATTAAATATGGCTTTAAAGTAAAGATAACAAATAATATAAAACACACCTTGGGTTTCTATTTCATCCCTGACTTACATGACTTACAAGCCACCACTTTGTACTGTTAAACAAATTATAAAATAACTCGAGCATTAGAAAATACAATTCATTCATATAGAGGTGCATCTGCATGTGCACTAATCATAAGTCTGTTTTATGTTGGGTAGAAGAGCGCGACCAGTGAGCACATGGTGCGCTTGTGTGTGTGTGTGTGTGTGTGTGTGCGTGTATTAGAGGGGTGTATTTTCTACACAGGTTCCTGGGCTGCTGTGCGGCTTTTACTCAAAAATCACCATCCCGGAGAGCAATCTGATCTGATCAGCACACGGGCATTTTAAGGGAGAGGCCCCCACAGGACTGATGTTGGTAAGTGGCACGCATATATATTAATGTACGTATAGAGTGGAGCATGCAATATTGATGCATGTAGGCCTGCTCGTGTTTCTGTCACAGAGCGAAAACAATGCTAGATGTGCGTGCTCCCGTGGCACATCAGCCCATTAGTTGGGTGTCAGCATGGTGCAGTCTCGATGTTTCACATCAAGGTCGATGTGAATTTACAGCAGCTGTACGATAACGAGATGCCTCCAGATAGTATAACCACTAGAGAGCGTGTGTGGAGGGAGCGCTCTCCATTAATGCACGCTATATGCGCAGGACATATCTGATTATCTTATCAACATCTAGGCAGAGAGAAATGCGGCGTCCACTTGTGGGGAGACTTGAGCCACCACAACAACCACCCCTGCAGCTGCGGCAAAAGTTAGGCGTAATAGGTTTATAAAATACTACCACTCATTCTTCAAGGGCAGGGCAGATGCAAGAAAACTGCAATGGTGAAGCCCAGTTCTACTCTATAATTGCCCTTGTTGTTTTAATTGCCAGTTCAGCACCATGGAGAAGTCATGCTTAGGTCTGTTAGCAGGGATTAGGGTTTTTTTGTGCTGATGATGCTATAATCCCAGTTGCATAATGACCTAAACAACACTGATTGGATTCATTTCGTTGTGGAGTCTTTTAAGCTTGGGCACAATGAATTGCACTATGATTTTTTTTTCAAGCTTCAAGCTTAAATGCTTCATGCTGAGATGAGGATGCTGATGATGACATGTTTATACTGGGCGTGTAGCAAAGCACTGTCAGTGTGCTGCCTCTCACATATCCTGTACTAATCAAATATAAAGCCTGTATTACTAGACTGAGAGCATCACATTCACACTTAAGGAGATCACTTCTTTTAAATGATGACAGGGATGAAAAGAGATTTGGTGGAATTGAGAGTTAAGAGAATTATAAATTATATATTTATAATATTGATAAATACAATCAAGAGCATTTTTATGTTGTATTGATACTCTCTAATTTACTGGTGTTAAATTCTACAATTGTATGGTGTTACCCCAGTGCTGCAAAAAACAGATATTTTGACGATTTCTCAATCTGCCAGATGTTTTTTTGATTAAGAATATATGTTGAATGCAAGCTCACCAGCCAGTTTGTCAGGTACACCTGTTCAGCTGCTTGTTAACACAAATATCTAATCAGCCAATCACATGGCAACAAAGTCAATGGCAAATGCCTAAATGTATATTTACGCATATAGACATGGTCAAGCCAACCTGTTGACATTGAAACTGAGCATTCAAATGATAAAGGGGATTGATTTAAGGGACTTTGAAGGTGGCATAGTTATTGGTGCCAGTCAGAAACTGCTAATCTAATGGGATTACAGCTATCTCTAGGGTTTACAGAGAAAAATGGTCAGAAAAAGAGATAAGATCCAATGAGTGGCAGTTTCCTTGTTGAATGTCAGAGGTCAGATGAGAATGGCCAGACTGCTTCAAGATGATAGGAAGGCAACCGTAAGTCAAATAAGTACTTTATACAGTCTATGCATATAGAAGAGCATCTCTGAATGCACATCATGTTAGTCCTTGAAGCGGATGGGTGACAGCAGCAGAAGACCACACATGGTGTCACTCCTGTCAGATAAGAACAGGGAACTGAGACTGCTTCAAAATAGGGTCTGGAGTAAAAATCATAAAAGCAGCAGTAGCAGTGGTGCCAACGTATATTTTCCTGGAACACTTTAGGCCCCTTAGTGCCAATTGAGCATCACTTAAACACCACGGCCTACTTGGTTATTGTTTCTGACCATGTCTATCCTTTTATGACAGCAGAAGAACACACCATATCACAAAGCTCAAGTCATCTCTAACTGCTTTCCTGAACACAACAGTGAGTTCACTGTACTCAAATGGCCTACACAGTCACCAGATCTTAATCCAGCAGTGCAACTTTGGGGTGTGGTGGACTGGGAGATTCACATTATGGATGTGCAGTCAACAAATTTGCAGCAAATGTGTGATGCTGTCATATCAATGCTGGACCAAAATCTTAGAGGAATGTTTCCAGACCCTTATTGAATCCATGGCAGGCAGTTCCGAAAGCACAAAGAAAGTTCAGCCCTCTACTATCTAGGTGTACCTTATAAAGTGCCTGGTCAATGTAGACTACGATCTCCGTATTTTAAATTTCTAGTTTTTGTCAAAAATGACAGGAAAAAAAGCCAAATATTTACATTCGAGTGGATGGAACTCATTAAATATCAGAATTAACTTCAAATAACAACTGCAATCATTTTTTCCACAGTTATTTTCTATCAGTTCAGCTGTGAAGTACTTCCTGACTAATGTAGACAGTAGAGCTTTTTTTTTTCATTGTTGTTATTTGGTTCTTTACTTTTTTTCATGGCACCTTCCAGAAGATACTGTTTAGTAAACTATAAAAAAAACAAAAAACAAACACGTTTTATAGAAAACATCACATGATGCTGTCTGAAAGCAGGCATAGGCATTTTTGTCAGCATTACTTTTGCCAGAATTCTGTATTAACTTTTTAGGATATTATGTTTCAAGCGGCGTGCAAAAGAGCTAGACTAGGTTAAGCAGATGAGTTTCACGAGAGGAGTTTGAATTGTGTGTGAAGGTAGACTGACTTAGAGTAAGCCCGTATAGAGCTTAGAAGCATAGACATATGCATCTGTGGTGGGAGGTGCTAAGAATAGAGAGAAGTGTTGCAGGAGGAAGGCTGTGTGTCTGTAGGTTTCCTGCAGGCTTCCTGTTCTGCAGGACATCAAGATAAAATTAGAGAAGGCACAACCAACCAAGATCACAGATAACAAACCCCATCATAGACAAATGGACTGAGATGGTACATGTAAGTAAAATATGGATGTTTGGTATTCACTTTAGCACTACGGAGGGAGGAAGTGCGTGTTTTTAAAGTGTGACAGAGATAGTCACTGTTATACAAAAGTGGATCTTTGATGTTTGGTTATTCAAATTTGACGGTGCCTGTGCTGTAAGGTTGTAGTGGAGGAGCTTAAAAACTGGGAAAGTGAAAAGCTTTTTTATTGCTGAAGGGTTTTTGTTTTTATAAAAGAGAGCATCAAAGTCTTTGGAAGTTGATTTCTTCGGTATGATGACCTTTAGTCATTTGCAAAATACACTTCTTTTTCAATTTTTTTTTCCATAAAAATGAATGATGACATGCTGTTGAAAATATAACATTTCTCAAAAATGTGAAATTGGTTTTTTTTATTATTGTTTACAGGGCTTAGGGTAGTGGGCTTAAGGGGGCCAGTTATGGCTCATGGAAAGAGGCCCGGATCCATTTCCAAAATATTGGCGCCCGGCACTTCATCATGCCCCGGTCCAGGACAGAGCCAAGAAGAGCAGGGAGGTCTGGTGAGCGAGGTGACTGAGCCACAACCACCTTGTGCGCTGGAGGAGGATAATAATGACCAGCTGACTTCTCCTGTTTCTGCAAATCACTATTACATGAGTTGTGACCCTAGTCCTGAGGACATGGAGGACACCTGCTCTGAGTACGACAACGTGGGCTCCGATGTCGAGCAGGACTATGATGAGGTTCTGCATTTGAACAGAGAGGGCGTTGTGGACATGAGGTATTACAAGCAGTACTGTCCTGAGGACGGTAGCTATATAAAGCATGCTGTCAGTGATAATATTAATGAGAACACCAGTGCTCCTGACCAGATGACTCCGAGACCACGGCATGGCACAGAAATATGTGAAGGATCGCAATCAGACGCTAAGCCGAGTAAGATGAGCCATCGCTTCAGGTCTCATTGTGCCCCAGTTCCTGGTGATGAAACAGAAGGGGGAGTTAAAAAGGGCCAGGAGGACAAGTTCTTCTTCGGTGATGGAGATGAGATAGAAGAGGTGCTAGATGGGGCCAAATTTATAGAGGATTTAGAAGAGACGGAGGAAAGTATTCAGAGGCAGACTAGCCTTTATCAGGGTAACGAGAACGAAAGAATTAGGAAGGGAGGTGAAGAAAGGCAAAGAGAAGGTGACATCCGAGTCACAAGGAACCCTAATATCCTAGTAGCCAGCAAGAAGTGTGAGCCATCTCACGTGGAATCAAAGGAGAAGGAGCGGCAGGGTAAAGGACGAGGAAGAAGGGGAACGGGAGAGGGCATTGATCATATTGCATCTGGGATGAAAGGATGCATGACCAGCAACACTGAGCAGCGTCCAAAGACTTTGTCCAGGGACTGCAAAAAAGTTGCCGTGAGGACCAAAGCTAGGTCCAGTTCCAGTAAGCAACATCCTATTCCACCTCCTCGCCACTCCCATGCTCAGCCTCCTACTGAAACCCAGAAACCCCAGCCTCATAGGGAGCCTCCTCCTGGTCCCAGACCCAGTCCTTCCCCTGCTAACAGCCGGGAGAGCGAACCCAGTGTTATCAAACCATCCCTGGCTCCTCTTCACACACCAGAACAACAAAGGGATTCTCTCGAGGAGAGACAGAGACAGCTAGAGAAACCCCAGCAGGTAAGCATTGCAAATAGGACACGTCTTTGTCAGCTCTTGTCCCTTGTGGCTTGTGATTGTAAATGTTTGTGCCAAACTGGCCTCCTCTGTGGTTTAGAGGGGATCAGCACGATTTTAATTTTATGCATTGCTAGAAATAGTCTTTACCATTTTTTATGAGTTCTCCTTATCGGCCCAGGACAAAAAGAAATGCTAAAAAACACAAACTGTCCATTTTTGTTTAGCAGAATGAGAAGCTGAACCCGGCTGCAATAACTGAGTATGTACCAGAGCAGGCGACGAGGTCTCAGTGTCCAGAGTCTGTCTCTGCAGAGGACAGCAACACTCCCAAGGTTAAAATTCAGCAACTTTTAGCTTCTTATCATCCAGTTTTTGCTCACAAATCTGTCTTTTACTGTCTCTATAACATTATTGCTAAGAAACATGTACTTTTGTAACTTTTGTATATAGGCAATCGCAGATATCATGATAGATAAAGGTTTTTATACTGCATCTGCAAAATATTTGCCCTTAAAGTCCAACTTATTACATTTTTTTAAAAAGAAAACACAGAAAGCTGCTTCGTTTCCCAGCTTTGAGGATGGTAAATATCTCAGAATATTCTCAAAATGTTGTCATTTTTATGAATCTGTGCTGCACATTACAGGTTCTGTTTTGTCGTACAGTCCCAGGTCCCTGCGAGCCAGAAGACCTTATTGATGGGATTATCTTTGCTGCTAACTACCTTGGCTGCACTCAAGTATTGTCTGATAAAAACCCATCCAAGAGTGTCCGCATGTCCCAGGCCCATGAAGCTGTCAGTCAAATCAAGGTAATTTGTCTTTAGGGTTGTGACAGCTACTAACACGCATCGATTTGACTGTATTCTAGATGTATGCTTGCAGTTGAAAGAAATAATATGTATGTAGTTCTAAAAGTCTTCATCAATAGTGTCCCTTACTGTGGATTTAAATAGATTAATGGGATTTTATTATAAATCTAAGGAACTGATGTATTATTAAATAAATTATTATGTCAGGGTAAAATATCTGTACAGCACACATCTTTAATGACTTTAAAAAATAAGAACTGGGTCCACGAGTTTGACTTTAGTTTGGATTTTATTTAATACACACAGGGCCAGAAGTATACATACAATTATATAGATACACTAACTTGAATCTTTTCATAAGTGGTACTGAATTCTGTCTGTTAACGTGACATCGTTGAGACCTATTAACTTAAACAACTGTACATAAATATATTATTCAAATGTGATCTGGATTAAGACCCAGACTGTCCCCCTACGATAAGAGGAAGTTTGTTTCAGGGATAACCCAGGAACCACTAAGGCTCAACCCTACCATGAGCTGGAAACTGCTGGAACACCAGCATCCCTGTCCACAGTGAATCTAGCTTTATATCATCATGGACTGAGAGGGTGCCGACCAAGAAAGAAGCTCCTGTTCCAAAATGAACACCTTCAAGCTTGAGTGAAATTTGCATAGACAAGCTAATTGCCTCCTGGAGAAAAGTTTTATGGTCATATGAGACAAAGATTGAGCTATTTGGCCACACTGACAATAAGTATATCTGGAGGAGTAAAGGTGAAGCCTTCAAACCTAAGAACACTGGAGCAACTGTAAAGCATGGTGGTGGTAGCATCATGCACTGTGGCTGTTTTGCTGTGAGCAGTTCTGTTACATTGCACAAAGTGTATTGAATAATGAAAAAGAAGGACTATTCTTCTTCAGCTTCACCTCAAATAAACAGCTAGACGGCTGAAACTTTGACACTGTTAGGTGTTCCAGTAGCTCAGCAATCCAAAACACACGTAAGCTGGTTTTGGGATGGATGAAGCAGGCTAACGTGAAACAGCTGGAGTGGCCTCATCAAAAGCTGGGTCTGTGCCAAGAAGAGTGGTCAAATATACACCCAGAGTTATGGCCGAAGTTTCTTGATGGCTACAAAAAGCTTGTGGTCAAGGTGTAACATGCTAAGGGATGTTTAACCAAATATAAGTGGAGGTGTATGTATACATCTAAACCTGTGTGGATTAGAAAACAATTCAAACTTGTTCACGCAATTCTTATTAAAGTGCAATAAATATGTAAGCTGTACAATCATTCCACCTTGAAAAAACAACACTTCAAAGAAATAATTAAAGGCCTCAAATCACCATGGCTGTAACACGTATATATAGTTTTGACCACAACTGTATGTTGCTTGTGACTTATTTATATAAAGTCAGCTGTGCAGTAACCTCATCTATTTACCACACAGTGGAGCTGTTGCATGTCTTTCTTTTGGTCACTTTCTTCTTTTGATACCACCACGTAACACATGTTTTATGTTCCTGTGTATTAAGTTGTATATCCTGTGTTTGTGCCTCGAATGTAACTACAAATTAACTGCTGGTCACAAAAGCAAAGTTTGAAAAGAATAATTTAAACCGTCTCTGACTTTCAGGCATAAGCACAAGCATTATTATCCAGGAACAAGAAAAAAATGCTATGCAAGATTAAAGCATCACTTTCATTCTCTCAAATGCAAAACGTCTTAATAAAATTCTGTTTATCTGAAAGAGCCAAGATGAAGATTCTCAAATGATGACAGAAGTGGACCTGTTTATCTCTACCAAAGCCGTCAAAGTACTGAATGCTGACACACAGGTCAGTGGCTCTTAAATCTGCGTGTTGCCTTCCTCTTGTGCATAAAAACAATTTCTTTTCAGACATTGTTTTCATTAAATTTTTTCTCTATAGGAAACAATGATGGACAGTGCCTTGCGGACCATCTCCTACATCGCAGACATTGGCAGCATTGTAGTTCTGATGGCACGGAGGCGCATGTCTCAGGCGTCATCAGAGGAGCTCTCTGAATCTTCGGACTCTACCAGCGAAGGGAAGAGCCAGTACAGAATGATCTGCTATGTCTTTGAATCAGAGGATGTAAGTAATCTCATTCCTTTCTAATTTATGCTCTAATTTTATATATTTAGAGTAATCTCCGGTCACTTCCTTGCTGTTTTAACCTAGGATAGCCTTTCTGCTGAGCAGTTTTCCCCAAATGCTCCCCTTCCCATAGGCGCAGTTAATCGCACAGTCTATTGGTCAGGCGTTCAGTGTGGCATACAGGGAATTCCTGCGAGCCAATGGCATCAACCCCACCGACTTGAGCCAGAAACAATACAGTGACATCATCAGCTCCCAGGAAATGTACCACGATGACCTCGTCCATTTCTCAAATTCAGACAACTGTAAAGAGGTGTGACTTTTTTTTATTATGCTGTTGGCTAATTGTAAATGATAACGGATGGTTTGTCCGCCATAACAGAATCTCGCAAATTTTCAATGTGAAATTCAAAGTCTGCTTAAAAAGGTTTAAAAAATACTTGTATGCTGTATTACAGCTGTATATAGAGAAGCAGAAAGGCGAGAACCTCGGTGTGGTAATAGTTGAGTCTGGCTGGGGCTCCATTCTGCCCACGGTCATCCTGGCCAGCATGCTGAACAGTGGGCCTGCAGCTCGCTCTGGAAAACTCAGCGTGGGCGACCAGATTATGTCCATCAATGACACCAGTCTCGTGGGGCTGCCACTGGCCACCTGCCAGGGCATCATTAAGGTACAGAGTATATCAGGAACCTCCAGTTAGCCCTTTATTTAGAGTCATAAGTTGGATAAGAAAGTATTTGAATCAAGTAATAGTACAAGGAGAGCTTTATTTCTAGTTAGTAGTGCTAAACTGAATAGCCCAAAAGTATGAATTAGAGTGAGAGTGTCTAACTATTAGTGGACAGGAAAGCACACGAATGGATAAATGTAAATTTGATCATGACACTAACATCCCAATCAAGCAAGCACATAGAAACACCACATAAGCACAGCGATGGCACCAATCTTTAGTCCACCTCCACAAACCTTTTGACTTCTGAAACATGTGAATGTGTTTCTGAATGTGTTCCAGGGTCTGAAGAACCAGGTGAAGGTAAAGCTGAGTATTGTAAGCTGCCCTCCTGTCACCACTGTCCTCATCAAGAGACCCGATCTCAAGTTCCAGCTCGGCTTTAGTGTGCAAAATGGCATTGTGAGTGCAGCCATATCACTCGTTACCATGACTCTAAACTTTGAATTGATTGAAGTTTCAACTCACGCTTATTAATAGCTGAGGTGTATGCAGTTTTTTTTTGTCATGTTACAGCATTACAATGATGGCTGCTCATGTTAAACATGGCAATAATGAGGTCAGCGTATGTACAACTAATTGCTCTGAGACAAAAGTTTAGGCTTTATTCTGCTCTGATAGTTTTTGAGCTGCTGCACCAGGGCCAAAATAAATAAGGATTTTTTTATGAACTCTAAACCATGAAAGCTAATCTAGTACACCAGGCGTGTACGCAATATATTTACAACATATCACCTTGATGATTGGGAGTGTTGGTATTTATGATGCAGTTACCTATTTGAGGTTATTTTGCTTCCTCAGATCTGCAGCCTGATGCGAGGCGGTATTGCTGAGAGAGGCGGCGTTCGTGTTGGACACAGAATCATTGAAATAAACGGTCAGAGTGTAGTTGCCATGGCACATGAGAAGATAGTTCAAACCCTGTCCATCTCTGTGGGTGAGGTAGGAACTCCTCATGACACAAGATGGCAATTTTCACCGATTACTGCACCACACAAACACTGTGCCACACAGCCCTTTCATTGATGCATGCACATTAGAGTTTGGTTTAAAGCCAAATCATTGGTTACACACAGGACTACAAAATGCCTGTAACTGATGGGTCAGTAAAGTCAATAAAATTCTGTGATTAAAGAAATCATGGTTAAATATTTTTTTTATTAAATTGATTAATACAATAAAGGATAAACTCACATTCCCAGAAAGTAACTGTTGTGTACTTTCACAGTAATTACAGGAATCTATTTCCTTGAGTGCAAGTTTACAATTTATCCCTGTGTGCCTGCTTTACAGGAACAGTTTGGGAAATTCTTTTGCCCTTCCTTGTTGACTCTAGCACGTTAACCCCCATAAAACCATCACATGTTGTTTGCCGTTTCATTGAATCAATTAGATAAATGTACTTTTCTCAAGCTAGCTATTCGGCAGCTCGTGCTTCACATTGATTTTTCTTTTTGGAGGGTGCAGGGTTATGAAATAGTTATGCATCTTTTAACTCTTGACCAAAGAAAATTAATTTGCCAAAATATCAAGCTATCATTAAATGCAAAACATGGATGGAGAATACAGAGGAGACCTGATGGTTCAGATCCCAGATCTATTGGAAAAGCTGTGTTGTGATGCTCAAGGCTGTAAATAAAACATAAAGTTAAGATAATCAAAAATATGTACAGAAAGTTATTGTAATAGTTATGTATGCAAAACAATGGATTTTTAAATGACAACCCCCCCCCATATCCGTCCAGGGAATCTAGTAACTGGTTTGTAAGTTTGGCAACTTATTTCAAATTCAATTTTTTTCACTTAATTTTCAACCACTCTTGTATTTTCTCTGTACCGGTAATTTCTTTAAGTGTACATTCTGACAGAAGATATCTCTGTTTGACAGAAATGCATACGAATCCTCTTCTCAGTCTCTGGTGGGACAGAGAGGAGTAAGTAAATTAGGGCTGATTACACATCTGTGCATGTGTAAATGCATCTGAAGGTGATGGTTTAACCCATCAGCTTCAGATGCAGTTTAACCGCAGTTAGAATCCCTCAGATATTTTCACACACAAGAAAAAGAAGTACAATTTTAGCCGTAAGTCTCTGTTTTTCTATATAATAAAGAAATGCTGCTGTAGTAAATGGAAAAAATCTGTAAGCATGAATCTTTGGAGCTAAACAGTAAGTAATATATGTGTTAAAGTACAGAAAAGGTATCTCATTGCCCAGACTGTAACAATAAAACAAAGTTTTTGCTTGCTTTTTTAAAAGCTACCATAAAGAAATAGAAATTTTTCTTTTAGATAGTGAGTAAATTTATTTATTTTTTCATTTTAATAGTTTTTTTCCTTTAACTTAGGTGTAGTATGAATAATCATGAAGGAGGCCTTTATCAGTAGAAAAAAAAGCTGTAAAATTTATAAAAATACATTTAAAAGTCCTAAATCTTTGCCATTTTTCACATTTTCCAAAGCTGACCGCTGGGCTGTATCAGAGTCTTTGAGGGGCCAATTCAGGGCCATTATGCCACATGTTTGACACCCTGGGTTTTAACCACCCTGCTTCTCTTATCTCTCCCTCTGTGCCAGATCAACATGAAGACGATGCCTGCTGTGATGTTCAGACTACTGACAGGACAGGAGACGCCCGTCTACATATAGAGCACTCTGCACGGATCAGCCCACTGTAGCTCTGCATGTCTGGCTGCGTGACGATAATAGGACAGGTGGTTCAGTGGGATGAGGAGAATTTATTTTTCTATCATTTTTTTTTTCGGCCTCTTGTTGCGACGCTGTAAAGAACATCCGTTTCTCATTTTCCCACTGTTTTCTCTTAAATTACATCGTCATAATGGCCTTACAATGTGAATACTCTGTCTGTAGTACTGTACGTGAGTTTATCGTGTCGAAGGAAAGTAGCTTTACGGTCATGTTTATTTTCTTATGAAGAGATAAATTAGTACATTTATTTTTTATTTAGTCATTTTTATAATGTGTATGGAGTTTAAATTGTACTTCTACTGTAAATACTTTGGATTTCTCAAGGACTTGATTGGAAAGGCCATATAACTTCTGCAGTATATGCATGTGATGTAATGAAGAATAAGACATACTGACCAGGGATTCATTCTCAATCCAACATGTTAATCTATTACAATTAGTATCAAAAGAAGATAATAAGATGCTGTACAAAGGCACTAAACTCTGTGTATCGTGGTGACGCTGAAGGCCAAAGACACTCTTACTATTCAAGGACATACAGTATATGGATGATCATTACTTTTACCAGAGCGTACGAGAATGTATCAGAATATACAATACTGAATGAATGTAAAGTTATAACACACAGAAAATACAGTTTCACTGCTGAGCACTTGTTTGTTTTCTTTTTATTCAGCTCTTAAAAAAATTACTGGACAGAAAAAAACATTTAACAGAACAACAAGAGAATCAATTCTACCTATCAGAGCACTTTCATGCCCTATGTTTCTCTCTGAGTCTGCACAGACACAATTGTGCATGAATTTGTGCGTGTTGCCACAAGAAAAATCTGCAATCTGATGCAGGAAAACCTGACGTTCCAACATTTGGGGTCTCACTGCTTCTCATGAATGTGGGGTCACTTAGAAATCTCCTTGTTTTTTAAATAAAAGGCACATTTGTTGTTGCTTAGTATATCATTAAAATGTGTTCACCAGTCCTGTTGTAAATTAGTACCATCTGGCTCTTGCAGGTATTCAATAATGCTGCCAGCTTAGGACTTGTGTTTCTGAAACTAGAGACTCTAATGTTTTCTATTTTGGTGAGAGCCAGATTGCACTGGTCTCTGGAGGGAGTAGCGTGTGCTGTTGTATTAAATCTTTAGTTTTTAAGTCATTTCTTGCATCGAATAGGCTCCATTTCCTGACTTATCAACAATTTAATTAATAAGTCAATGTCAACTTTCTGATCAGTTTAATGTAAATAAAACCAAATGAGCATTTCCTTAAAAAAAAAGAAGCAGATTCTTAATGTGTATTCTCTGTGTACAATCAGTGTTTCTGTATGTTGTCTCATGTTTCATTACCAAACAAGCTAAACAACGAAGAGCTCTACCATCAACACTCATCACACTATATACACATTGTATGGATCCCATACAAAGTTATGTTTATTTACAGCTACTACAACATGAGAGTGACCTTTATAAATTTGACTATTTACAGTGGACATTATTATTTACAGGCTCACGCAGATAATTAAACAAATGTGAAAGTCGACACTTTAACTGTAACACATTCAGCAAAAAAATATCTTCAAGTATGAACAATGAAATCTCCCTGAAAGAGAATCTGCACAGCTTCATAAATTCTCCTGAAACACAGAAAGAAAACGATCAAAGTTAGCTGAATAACATCTTTGTTGTGGACATAAAGGTGACTATGGTGGCCTTTAAACAAATGATTGAGCCGTTAACAGGCGGCAAAATGTTGTTTTGTTGATTACTAATCTCAAAAAATGAATTAACCACCTACATCAATCTACTTACCTCTGTAACTTTTAAATTCACTGGTGAGATTGTCACTCCATCGAGGAAAAATGAATTCAGATAGCCTTCCATGTGCGAATCATCCTCATCTTCACAGCTGTCGACACCGACACTGAAAGCCTCTTTCATCTTCTCAGGGACCAAAAAGTCAAACATCACCACAAGAAGCCCAATGAGGGTGCACAAGGTGCCTGAAAATCATTTGAATTAGTGAGAATTGGGCTTGGAATGACAAATTCAAATGCAAAATGTGTCAAATCACTGTGCAAATTAATTTGATTACCTGTAGCCAGGGCCAGCCAGAATGAATGGCTGTATTCTGTTTGAAAGGAGTCAGCTCCTATGGAGAAAACACACTGAGGCACGCTCATGATGGTGGCGAAGGAGATCATGGAGAAGAAGATGAATGCAGCAGTGGCAATCACCATGTAGCCAGCGTACCGGATTACCGGCATAGAGAAGAGGATGTTGGCGAGCATCCAGCAGCAAAATGCTGTCCTGTGGAGCAATTATTGCACAGGGATTTGAATTTCTACATCACCTGAAAATTAGATTGCACGATATTACTTGACAAAATGAGGCTATGAGTTATTAACAATCACCAGAGCGTTGCAGAGGCATATCGTCCAGAGTATCTGTACTGAAAGATGAGACCGCACGGGCTGCTCGGGGTGAATTTTTCAGCGATATACAGAATGGGGTTGGGTAAACCTCTCTCCAGAGCTTCCTCGTATTCCTCTTCAATAGTGTCATGCCAGGTGAACATCTCATTGTAGTCAATGGTCTCATTAAACTGTACAACAGGATTCCCTGAGTGAGATCAAACAGATGTAAATACGACAAAGCAACACAGATTAAAAAAGTGACTTTTCTGATGTGTAATTCCAGAAGATGTTGTTGTAGCACCGACTCCTTTCGCAATAAAAATTGCAGAAATATTTGATGAGATGTCACAGGGTTGCTTACAGTGACTCACCTTTAAGAGTAACGTTAATGCCGTACAGTCCAACATGCAAGCCGATCTCTGCATTAACCACCGCGTTGCTGAAAGACTTATAGGTGGCTTTTGTGGTCATTTTGGCCTCAGCCCAGTCATTAGTGAAGTTGAGCGCTGCAGGGAAAAAAAATGACTTGAAAGTCTAGAAAAAAGAAGGTGGCAGGAAGAAGAAAATATTTGAAATACAAAACTCACCCACTATCACCGCACCGATGAACAAGCTGGTAATTATTCTAAATGTCCAGAAGAGCCGCTGAGAGGAAGAGATAGAGACTAATTATTTCAGGTGACTAGAATGAGGGGGAGGGGAACTGAAATGACAGCATTACAACTGCTAATATTTTTGCTCTTTTCAACAACCACTGTTAGAAGCACAGAAACAGAGAGAGAACAATTCTGAGGTTTCAGCACTCGTTTGCAGTGAGTAATAGTTTTTCCTTTTTTGGACTTGGTTGCACTCACCGACTTCCCTCGTATCCCGGGCAGAATGAGAAGAAGACTGACCGCTAACACAAGGAAGACCAGAATAATGGTGAGCAAGCGGCTGCTGAAGATAAACGGAGTCCTTTGTAGAGGGTAGAATGGGTAAATGTCATCGTAGAAAGTCATCTTAGCTTCTGCTCTTACAGACACAACTGAGACTAGACAGCATAACAGAGAAGACAGTGTTAGTGACAGAGTTCTCAGTTTCCCCACCCAGATGCAGAGATAGACACTCTTGTTACTCACAGCTGATAAGGTGCTTTACATTACTACAACTATTATGGCATGATTAAACATAAACATGGCTGCCTTATTAACTTCTCTGGCACTGTGCACCTTTGCTGCAAAGAAATAAATGCATCTGTTTAACAGACAAAGACATGCAATCCTATACATCCATTCAGCCACCTCTCCCACTAATGTAATGTAATGTAAATCACTTCTCTTCTCTTTGCAACTGATTTTAGTGTGTTCATTTAAACTTAAATAATAATAATTTTAAAAAAACTCAATTAAACCAATGTACCGAAATAAAATGGGCTAAAATCCAGCAAACTATCTTACCTTAAGTCAGTGATCGCTGAAGGAGAAGGAAGTTAAGTGTGAAGGTTGAGGTAGCATGCACTTCTTTTATACCGGAGCCCCCCCCTTGTTTCACCAGGGAGGAGGATGCATTAACTGGAATACTGTGGAAAAGAGGTGTGATCCGGGAATGATGGCCATTCCCATTTGGGAAACAGGTCACATTCAGTTTGTGATGAGCTGTGCGGCACATTTAAGCTTTAGTGTTGCACCATTCCTCCGCAGCACCTGTGCAACTGAACTACTTCTGCGCAACACTTCAACCTCTGCAGTGGGTGAGAATCAACTACTTGCTCATCTTCAGTCAGATACCAAGAGATAAAAGACACATGGCATTTTCTTTGGACTCGAGTTAAACTGACATTAAATTATACTGTCGCGATGAAACGGTGCAGTTTAGGGTTTTTTTCAAGTTTTGCTGTTTGTTTGGGGGAAAAAAACAGAGCGTAGTTAAACTTGGAGGATTTTTCCTTATTTCTGTTAAAGCAGCCTGATTTAAAAACTAGCTTTTATTACATGTTAATAAGGATATAAAAAGGAAATACGAGTTACCTTCACTCCGTCTTCAGTTCCTAGTACTCAACTACTCCTCTTGGCTGAATCCTGCGCTGAGAAGCACCTCTCGCATCAATGGATTTGCGTAAATGGGTTTGGAGTGTGTGTGCAGCGTTTGGCTTGATGCTCACTGTTAGTGAACGTAAGTAGAAAGCAAAGACTGTGTTTTCAGACTCGCTTAACTGTGTTAATGTAAAATAAATCCCAATTTGCTCGATATGTTCCGAACAGGTTCGCACTGTGAGATAACCTGGGAGGTTCCTCGCTTTGACGGCTGGTACAACAGTCTGGGACATCCCCGACGCGGAGCTGTCGGTAAGTCACGGAGTTGCTCAAGTGTGCAGCATCGGTGAACTCTCCAAACTTTACATCATCGCGCTGTACATGTGCTTGCGCAGGTACTCATCTGATGCGCCTCGTGCCCGCGCACTACTGGGACGGAGTCTACCAACCTGTCCAGGAGCCGCTGCTTCCAAACCCCCGCAGACTGAGTAGGCTGCTGGCGGAGGGGCCTTCGGGTCTGCCCTCCACACGCAACCAGACCGTGCTTTCGCTTTTCTTTGGTAAATATAAAGCTTTGTAAATAATGTAAAATAACATAGCATACAAAGCACAGACACTAAACTGACACTAAAACATGGCACGCCTAGAATCCTGACGCACCTTCAAGGGGGAAACTTTTTAAAAACGTAATTTAGGGCGAAGACAGCAAACCTTTCGCGCATTATTAAGGTCGGATTTGATTGGTGATTGTGTGTGTAGGTTTTACGTCTCGCTGACCTCTGAAATTAACGTTAATTCAGACAGTCCTTCAAAATAAGAACTGATAGAAATAGTTTACCAGCAGTAAGAGGTATTTAGTTTTCCAGCATGAGTCCATGATTGTTTGTTTTACTTTCATCTGAGCACCTGGTTATCTCTGACAACTGGTAATATATTTAGTACAGTATGTAGCAGGTAAAATTAACTTATTTTCAGTTATTTTACTTTTTTTTTTTAGGTTATCATGTTACATTTGAAATTTTTGACTCAAGAACTCCTGGTTGCCCACCTGAATTCATGCACATCCCAGTCCCAAAAGGTGACCCCGTCTTTGACCCTACCGCCTCCGGGAAAGTCCTCCTGCCCTTCCAAAGAGGAACGTGGGACAAAGAGTCGGGTCAGAGTCCCAGTAACCCTCGCATACAGGTACCAGTTCAGTTTTGACCATTGTAAACTAGTGTTGCATCTAAGGTCCCACTGTAGTCTTCAGAGTAAATGTGTCTCTGTGCAAACAGCTGCATGGGCAGTTTTACGGAGGAATGATTTTTTTCTGACTTATATGTGACATGCACACTATACAATACAGGTCAACTTGGTGACCGCCTGGATAGATGGTAGCTCCATTTATGGCCCCTCCACTTCCTGGTCCGACTCCCTGAGAGGATTCTCTGGAGGCCTCCTCACTTCAGGCTCTGAGTGGAACATGCCCAGAAAAGGAGGAGGACGCCAGATGTGGAGCGCTGCTGATCCCTCTACAAGAGAAGATGGAGCACAAGGACTTTATGGTGAAAAACTAAAGTTTTGATAGAGCCAAACACTGACTTCCTATTTGAGAAGAGCATTAAATATATTTAAAACAGAATAAAATAAACCCTCCTGCATGTAATTACAGGAGGATATATTGCCTATAGGGAGTATCTTTTTAAGTACGATTAAGAGGAAGTAAGAGGAACTCATTATATATCAAGACCGATACTGAGGTTTTTCACCTACACTATATGGACAATACTGGGCCACACCTTTTAAATTCAAGTGTTTTTATTCAGTTCAATTCAGTTTTATTTATATAGCAGCATATCACAACAACAGTCACATCATGGTGCTTTATACTGTACGGTAAAGACCCGACAATAATAGAGAGAAAATCCCCAAACTCAAATGACCCCCTTTAAAAATGCACTTTGTGACAGTAGGAAGAAAAAACTCCCTTTTATGATTGATCTGGCACAGCCCGGTGAGGGTGATGACAGGGAGACAGGAAGAAAGTCTTATCACCACAGGTGTATAAAATCAAGCACCAGTCATGGAGTCAGCCTTTATAGACAGTTGTGTAAGAATGAGTCATTCTGAAGAGCTCACTGGATTTGATTGTGATACTATAACAGGATGTCACCATTGCAACAAGTCAGGCTGTAAAATTTCTTCCCTCTAAATCTTGGTTCAAGCATTTAGGAACCATAGCAACTCAGCTACAAAGTGGCATACCATGTATAGTTACAGAATTGCCAAGTGAGGCAGATAGTGCGGAAAAGTTGCCAACACTTTGCTGACTAAATAACGGCAGAGCTCCAAACCTCCTCAGCACAAAAATGGTGAGCTGGGAACTTCATGACATGGGTTTCCATGGCTGAGGAGCCCCTCTAAGTTAAAAGTGCAGGTGCCCCAGTACTTTTGTCCATACAGTTTATATGTTTTTGTTTTTGTAAGCATCACTAAATCATTGTGATTGCATGTTATATATGTCCAAATCACATAACTCTCTTTGCATGCTATGTGGCAATTTCCAACCAAACAAAAAAAAAACAAACACCAAAAAAACTTTATGCAAATACTTCTTCAGCCTCAGTCTGGGTTACCGTCTGCCAGGGTGAGTCAAAGGAGGGCCAGACTGACGTGGGTTATGACTCTTTAATTGTTTTGTAAATGGCCTGTCACGCCAACCACAGTAAATCCCTTTCTGTATAGCGGAGAAGATGGCATACAGGTGTCATGAAACCAGTGTTTTTGTTGGCTGTCTGGGGCGGGAGTGGAGGATCTTCTCCTTTTGTCACCACTCTGTTGTCACGTTCTTAAAAACAAGTGGCTAAATTATCATTCTATTAGTGGTCAGAGATCTTGACAAATCAACACAGCATGAAACGGACACTTGGCATGGAATGCATGGAAAATTAATAATCGTTGGTTTGTTTTTTATTTTAAAATATTAACTATGAAGGCCATTTTTGTATATTGTGTTGTAGGAATAATATGCCAAATAAGATGATGGCAGAGCAGAATTTCCTATATTTTCTGTCTTCTTCTTCTCTGCCCAGAGTTGGGAAATGCCTGGGCTAACGAGAACGTGTTCACAGCAGCAGAGGGGATTATCTGGTTTCGCTACCACAATCATATCGCCTTCAAGCTCCACAACAATCACCCAGAGTGGTCAGACGAAGAGCTTTTTCAAAACGCCAGGAAGACCGTTGTGGCCACATTCCAGGTACAAGGAAAAGTCTCCACGTAATCCTCTCGCTGCAAAGATGCTGATTTAATTTGCACTCTTGAGAGAAGGAGGTTGCATCAATGCTAGGTGGTCGTTAAAGGCAAATGCATCATCCCTCACTCATTTGATTAGCACTTCTGCTCCCTGCGCAAGCTCTCGTGAACCGCAGTGACCATGTCCTGATGTTTTTAGTTGTTTTTAGAACAATAGATCATTCACCAACAATTCATTATTTTTAAAATGTAAGCTTCTGGATTCATTATCACATCATTCTACGGTGTTATGCCTGATTAATGCACAGTTTAAATTCAAAAACTGACTATTCTTCCTGCCTCGTTTTCACACAGAATATTGCTCTCTATGAATGGCTGCCTGCGTACCTTAATGGCAAAAAGCTTCCTCCTTACCCAGGTAAGAATCAGCCAGAGTGCTTGTGCATGTAGAAGCAGAGAAGAACAGGTCATGCCCTGGTGACCACAAGCCATGGTCAGGTGAGCCATCGGTGGTGGCGTTTGACAAAAAGTGTGTGCTGTCAGCAAAGCATTAACCCAAATCTTCTTCTTGTGCTGAATAAGCAGCCACGGCTGAAGAAAGTTAAAAGACAATGGTCAGATGATCCCATCACCTCAGTCACATTTTCACTGTTGCTTTTTTCACTGCATTTGTTGGCTCACTGTGGTAGAAGTTTGCATGATTGAAGGAGTAATTCTCACTCTGTTCTTGTTGTTGTCACTCTATTTTTTTCACTTTGTTTTTATTGTGTTCTGACTTTTATGTATGCAGGTTACCAGAAGTTTGTTGATCCAGGGATCTCTCCTGAGTTTCAGGCTGCTGCCATACGGTTTGGTATCACTATGGCTCCACCTGGTGTTTACATGAGGTAATGATTCTTTTGATGATGATTTCCTATGTGGAGAAATAATAAAAGCACAGTATCCTGCTGTAAATAGTGTTAGAGACGATGTGAAACCCTACATGCAGATGCTGTGAGAATAACTGTGCAGTGCATTGTCACTCTGTTTTCCTACAGAAACAGAACCTGCCATTTTCGGGAAATTATCAACATCGATGGCAGCACATCGCCAGCCATGCGCCTTTGTAACAGCTTTTGGAAACGTCAGGTATGTTTTGTTTAGACTGCAGCGTTTTATTAAGTTTGCTAGTGCACCACACGCTCCACCACCAGTTTTCATTTTGATGTTCTTATTCGTGTTAAAGATTTTTTTAGTGAGAGCAGGATCAAAGTAGCTGTAGCTGTACAGAGGCATTTTTTTCTGTGTACAGTATTGTGCATGTGACCAAATTTAAAGCCTGCTAATTCCTAGATTTAAAAATTTTTCTGTCATTAATTTTTTCCAGGAAGTTAATATGAAGAAAAGCCAGGATGTGGATGACCTCCTCATGGGAATGGCCTCCCAGATTGCAGAGAGAGAAGATAATATTGTTGTGGAGGACTTGAGAGGTTTTTAATCTTTCTTATTTACTACTTATCCTAATTAACCCAATAAAAACATAAATATCCAGAGCTTTGATTTTATTTATACTTTGATAGATTTTATGTATGGACCATTGAGGTTCACCCGGACAGATCTGGTGGCAATGACTATTCAGCGAGGAAGAGACTTTGGTCTACGGAGTTACACTGAGATTAGAAAGGCTCTGGATTTGCCTCCTGTAAACAAATTTGAGGATATTAATCCAGAGCTCAGCCACTCCAACCCACAGGTACAAATCTGAAAACCAAACACACAATAAAGAAAGTTGGCCATTAATCCTGGGAATTAAAGATGTGTTCTATTGCAACAGTTGCTCCACGATGTTGCAGAACTGTATAATGGAGACATCTCAAAGCTGGAGCTCTTCCCTGGAGGATTGCTGGAAACTCTTGATGGACCAGGTCCTGTTTTCTCCGCCATCATCCTGGACCAGTTTGAACGTATAAGAAATGGAGACCGCTTTTGGTTTGAGAACAAGCAGAATGGGTAATTTCAGTTTCCTCATAAATCATAAAGAGATAGACTATTTTATCCGTTACCTTTCCAAATATCTGAACAGAAAATTCAAAATTTTACACGTTCACTGCATTCGTCATCTCAGTGTTTTTTTTCTTCTTGGGGTTCCAGTTTGTTTACGGATAAAGAGATCCAAGCAATCCGCAGTGTGACGTATCGTGATGTCCTTATTGCGGTGACAAGTGCAGAGGCCGCACATTTACAGAATAACGTGTTCTTCTGGAAGGATGGTACACAAAGTTTAAGTCTATAATAAAAAAGTTTCAGTTTTACATATAAATATGTCCTTTAAAAGTTAAAAAAAAAGCTCTCTTTGTTGTCATCAGGTGACCCCTGCCCTCAACCCACACAGCTAAATGCATCATTCCTCCATTCTTGCACTAATGCTACAAAACTTGATTATTTTGATGGGAGCAAGGCTGGTTTTGGGATATTTGTTATTGTCATGTTCCTCTTCCCTGTTGGTAAGTATCATGACGCTCTCGCTGTCTTTTTGCTTTGGCAAAAACACTGATTTGATTGTGAAGCATTTGATTGTTTTCCATCACAGTGAGTTTTCTGGTGGCTTCTATGGTGGCGTATCTAAGGAAGTATCGCTACAGGAAGTTCCAAAGAAGAAGGAAAGCTGGTCACAGAACAGAGGAGCCGTCTGTGGGACTCAGTGGTATGAAATCAAAATAAGATTTCAAAGGAAAAACTTCAAATGTTATTTATTTGAAGTGTCCATTTTCAAGTTAGATCTTTGTCTGTTTATGTCAGCATGTTTAAAGAGAATGAAGTGGTAACAGAAACTGATTTTTTTTTTTTAGTTTTTCTCTGCTTGATGTTCTTTTACACTTCTCCATATTTTATCCAGAAAGCTATCACAACCATCATCTTATTCTATGTTCTCTAGCACACGAGTGGCAGGGTCATAAAAAACAGTTGCAGCTCGTCAACGTGGAGATCGATGAGAAGCGGAGGCTGCAGGTCTGTGACAGATCTGGAACTGCTCACCGCTGCATTAATCTGCGCAATCAGGACTACTTAGATGTCCTTCTCTCCAACGACTGTCAGCAGAAGGCTCTGCTGCTCAAAGTACCAAAAGAGTATGACCTGGTGAGTAGTAGGAAAAGATTGATTGAACCTATGGTACAGTTGTAATCAGATTACCAAAAAACTAGAAATGCTGCAGCATTTTGTGCAGGCACCAACATTCTCACTAACAAAGAGATGCCCCTCCCCTTTTTTCACCTCATCTGGTCATAGATGCATGCATGCATCATTAAAAGTCATTGCTTTTATTGCCCTTTTTCTTTGATTATTCATTTTTTAAATAATGTTTGAAACATTCAGGTGCTGTTTTTTGATGAAGAGAGCAAACGTATGGAATTTGTCAAGCGCCTGCGCCCGGAGGTGACAGACGTCAGCCCAGAGATTAGAGTGAGAGAGATGAGAGAGAAGGAACTGCTGAAGGAGGCTTTAACCAGAGAGCAGAGGGCTCAGATTGTTGAAACTTTCATTCGCCACGCTTTCTCCAAGGTACAGGCACCTCCTGGATGTTTATGTCATTCTCTCTCCTTGCAACTGTGGTAGCAGCTTTGTGCTCAGCCGCAAAATGTCGTCAATTCTAGTTGAAGGTCAAATTAGACAGACCACAAACCAACAGAACTAATTGTTGGTCTTGATTGTGATCTCACCTGCCATGACATCATGCTGCTGACGTTTGTGATATTAGTAATGACACTATGGTGACATATAATAACACTTTCCTCACAGGTCTTGGAAATAGAGAAGTGTGACGCCGGAGACATGAGTGGCATATCCCACAAGAAAGCCAGGGAGGTTCTCCAGTGTGAGCTGACAGCGTCGGAGTTTGCCCATGCGCTTGGCCTCAAATCTGATTCCTTATTTGTGGACTCCATGTTTACACTAGCTGATAAAGATGGCAATGGCTACCTCTCCTTTCAAGAGTTTCTGGATGTTATTGTTATCTTTATGAAAGGTAAAACTAGTGACTTCAAAATATGCTCTGTCTGTTAGCCACAGCTCGAAAAAACATATCTAAAATTTAAGTCTGTGAAGGTTCTCAGTCATCCAGGTCATCTAAGGCCGTCTAAGGATCTTGGAAAGAAAAGCATCTAGACTTCTTTAAGTTGCTTCACCTCTCATCCGAGAAGCTTCTTCAATTCTAAGGTCATGGCACAACACAGAAGAGCCAGATCTACAGGAAAAAAACTCTAGAACCGAAGAAGCTTCTGTTCAAGCAACTTAAAGAAGTCTAGTTGCTTTTCTTTCAAAGCTTCTTAGACTGTCTAAAATTTAAATTATTTTTATACTAATAACAAAAAAAACCCAAAACAACAAACACGAATGAGTTTCCAGAATTTAAAGCATTATGAAAAATAGTCCAACTTTAAGTAAAGATAAAGAGCATCAGTCAGACACATGAAAGTAGTTACATTGTAGCTACACTGCACAGTGGCCTCCACCTGTAAAACCATTCCTGTTTTGGGGGATGTTTCATTGTTGCCCCTCTAGTGCACCTGTTGTTAGTTTCATTAACACCAAAGGAACTGAAACTGATTAACCAGCCCCTCTGCTACTTAACTGACCAGATCAATATCTTACAAGTTTATTTCACTTGATGCTGTACTCTGATTAAAAAGTTTTCCTTTAATTTTTTTTTGCAGATTGATAGCATTTATTAGATTGATAAATTCTAATGTCTGATGATATGCGTATGTGTTCAGGGTCTCCAGAGGAAAAATCCAAACTCATGTTTTCTATGAACGACATTGGCGAAACAGGTTTCTTATCAAAAGAAGAATTTGCCAGGATGCTCAGGTTTGGTCTTTCCCCTTTTTTTAATGAGTGCACCAAATTCATTCTGTGTTTTATGGGTTGTTTCAACCTTTTGATGAATTGCAGGTCTTTCATAGAAATCTCCAACGGTGCTCTTTCAAAGAGTCAGGCAGAGGACGGCATCAAGGCCATGATGCAGGCCGCGGGCTTTGATGACAAGGAGAAAATCTCATGGGAGGACTTTCATTTTCTTCTGCGGGATCACGAGAAGGAGCTGCAGTTTGCTCAGCTCAATGTCAAAGGTTGGAGAAAGTTTTGTTTAAGAGCATCCTCATTTTTCTGACCTTGTCTGATGCAGTTGCATGTCTGGCGTGTGCACAGGGATGGAGAAACAGGGGAAGAAGAAGCTGAGTCGAGACCAGAGAGTGTCCTTCATTTGTCCAGCAAACAGGTTAGCTGGATGTAACAACTCACTTACATCACAAATGTTTGTAATATTTAAGACAAAAGACAAAATCAGAGATTATTTATTTATTTATGCAGCCTGTATTTCTATCATTATCAATACAATGTTGTACAATATTGTTTTGCTTTTTTTCAGTATTGACAAGACAGACGGACCAGAGATACGCAAACGGAAAAGGTATGTTTGGTTTCTTTAAGTTCTTTAAAGAAAGAAAAATAAAATATGAATACTGAGAAAGACAAGAGTGTAACACAGCTTTAAATGAATCCATACTCAGTTTATTAAGTGTCTTTACAAGACAATTAAAATGCAAAACCAAAGGTGAGCCTTTATTAAACTAATGAAGCTCAACAATCAAAGTAGAAAAATGGAAAACAAACTAAAGGAATATTGGGCAAAACTTTAAAAAAGCATAAACCTAAGTAGCAGAAGATGGTGTGAGTGACAAAGACAAGGCCCAATCACATTGAAGTACTGATGGACACACAGAATAACTACACACTTGTTAGAGCAGCAAAGGAGGCAACGAGGAGGGAGTGAAGGAGTGAAGAGACAAAGATCCTTGCTTGTGTAGTGTTAGTCTTATACATCACTGAGGTGTGACCTGCTGCACAGCTGACTCACTTTTCAAATCGACAAGTAAACACAATGCCTGACAATGTAAGTGTGTGTTGGTTGTAAAAATATAAAAACTAATTGCTGCTTTTTATGAAGCTGCAACACTTTGCATTCAGATTAACCCACATATTCCAGTATGCTAGATGAATGACACACATTCTAGGTGGGGCAGTAGTTATCAGTGTTGCCTCACAGCAGGAAATCTTCAAATCCACCAGCTGGCTGGGACCTTTTTCTGTGGTGTTTGCATGTTTTATGTGTTTTCTTTTTGCAGCTGTTTTAACACTGAGATTGGGAAACAAGACATTTTGAATAAAATGTAACAGGTTCAACTGTTTTCAGGTTAAACGTCCATGCTCCAAATGTCTACGTGAAGCCAAAGCGCGAGAAGTACATAAAGAACCCAGTCCAGCAAAAAATCCAGCAGTTCAAACGTTTCATTGAGAATTATCGCCGTCACATTGTGTGCTTCATCATCGCGTACGGCATCACAGCTGGTGTTGCACTTGAAAGATGCTACTGTGAGTGGAAATCTTCCTTCTGCTTTCCCATTGCATCGCGACCCAATACCATGTTCTGTTTTGTTCCCATGTAACCTGAATACAATTACTGTGCGCAGACTACGGCTTGCAGGCTGTATCTACAGGTGTCCCAGAGACATCCATGGTGGGTATCATTGTGTCCCGTGGTTCGGCGGCTGCCATTTCCTTTCTGTTTCCTTACATGCTTCTCACCGTGTGTCGCAACCTCATCACGCTCTGCCGAGAGACCTTCCTGAATCGATACATCCCCTTTGATGCTGCCATTGACTTTCATCGCTTTATGGCCATGAGTGCCATCATCCTCTCAAGTCAGTATATCGGGAAAGGATGATCATGATTTGATGTTTGGTGATATAAATATTTGTGTGGTGCTCACTGGTGTCTGTGTTTTCATTACAGTTGTTCACAGTTTGGGCCATGTGGTCAACATCTATGTCTTCTCTGTCAGCGACCTTAACATCCTGTCTTGTCTCTTCCCAAAAGTCGTATCAAACGACGGGTAAGACTTGAAACGATACCTTCGATTTAGCAGATTTTGGAACTTTATCTCAGTTTATGTTTACCGTGTTTTCCTTTTAGCTCTGAACTTCCGCCCAAGTGGTACTGGTGGTTCTTTCAAACTGTTCCAGGTATGCTATGAAACAGTTGATTAGAGACATGCTGCAGTATTACTTTTTAAATAATTAATTAGCTTGTTCTGCATTTTTCTTTTCTTATAGGAATGACCGGGGTCTTGCTTCTCTTTGCTTTCGCATTTATGTATGTTTTTGCCTCACACTATTTCCGTCGCATCAGTTTTCGAGCATTTTGGATCACCCATTACCTCTATGTTGCCGTGTACATTCTTGTAAGTACTATTTGGGTTTTAAAGCGCACAACTGAGGCAGTTTTGAACAGCGGTGTGATACCAGCTTTGTTTTTGTCCTGACAGACAGTTATTCATGGCAGCTTTGCTCTGCTTCAAGAGCCTCGTTTCCACATCTACCTCATCCCACCTGGCCTGCTCTTCCTTCTGGACAAACTAATCAGCCTGAGTAGGAAGAAGGTGGAGATCCCGGTTATCAGAGCCGAGCTGCTGCCATCAGGTGACCCTTTCGGGAGATTATACGTGGCTTTTCTTCATAAAATGTCTCATTGCTCTGGCTCTACCTGATTTCAATCTCTGCTAATGAAAATGCTGCATTGTCTTCACTGAAATCGTGCAATATGTTTGTGCATGGCTTATCCTACCTGCAGGTGTGACACATCTGGAATTCAAGCGGCCACAGGGCTTTGTTTACCGTTCGGGCCAGTGGGTTCGCATAGCATGTCTGATGTTGGGCACGGATGAGTACCACCCATTCACTCTCACATCAGCTCCTCACGAAGAGACGTTGAGCTTGCACATCCGAGCTGTGGGGCCGTGGACCAGCCAGCTCAGAGAGCTCTACACCGAGGAAAACCTGCTGGAGCTCGGAGCTTATCCAAAGGTAGGTTGTTTTCGTATGTGGTTCCCTCTGAATCGCCATTATTTTCATGGCACTGGTATTCATCTTTAATTTCACCCAAAGCTGTACTTGGATGGACCTTTTGGCGAGGGCCATCAGGAGTGGATTGACTTTGAGGTGTCTGTTCTGGTGGGAGGAGGAATTGGAGTCACCCCGTTCACTTCGATTCTCAAAGACCTGGTGTTTAAGTCCTCTGTCAAGTCCAAGACTTTGTGTAAAAAAGTGAGTCCTCAATGAAACAACCTGCAGCAAATTTTATCTTGAAATTGTCTTGCCAACAGTCCTGTACTTTTTCAGGTTTACTTCATCTGGGTGACACGGACACAGCGTCAGTTTGAGTGGGTGTCAGACATCATCAGGGAGGTGGAAGAAATGGACACTCAGGATCTGGTCTCGGTCCACACTTACATCACTCAGGTGGCTGAGAAGTTCGACCTGCGCACAACCATGCTGGTGAGATCTGCAGTCACCAGTATTGCATGAAATAGAAAGTGTAGTGAAATGTATTTAAACCTTTATCAAACAATTAAATCATTATTTGTATTAAGGGGATTGTTTAGGATATCAAAGGCCTTGATGAGAGTTAGTTGACAATCAGTATAAAACCCTTACTTTGCTGAGTTCCTAACAGAATCGCTTTTATGGGCAGGATTACAATTTGCTTTGTTCCTATTTAACAGTCAGAGCAAGTGTTCCTTTGAAACCACTTTTTACAGGTCAAACAAGTAGGATAGAGCACATGACTGAGTTTCAGGGGCTGTTTTCCCTGGTTTCCAGACTTTCAGATGAAGTTTTGAGTCGTTCATTAATTAGACAGCTCCTTCATTTAACATGTCAAAAAGTGTCCTTAGGCAATATACTGGTGCCCTCGGTGCATCTCTTAGAATGTGAAAAATGATTTTATGCATAGAGTATAGATTTGTTTGAATCCCACTAGTAGTACAAAAGTATGCAAATTTATTGTACTCACCCAAAACATTATCAATCTTCTCTGGGAGGAAAGATAATGAGTGGGCTAACATTAAACAACCAGAGATTTAGTTTTTAATAGGTCACAGGTCGCAAAACTCGAGAAGATTAAGTCCTTCACTACTTTTAAAGCTTTTTAACCGCCAAAGTGAGTAGTATCCCCGAACCTGGTTTCATTCAGACACAGAGCTGATCCTGGAGAGCGGTGTGCGAAGTTTCTGTAAACATGTAAGACTGACATCTTGCTTAGTTTTCAGGGTTTGGCGAGTGTCTTAAACAGCAAAATACTACAGGACCGTTGCAAGCAGTGCAGAAAAAAAGCAAGCTACAAGGAACCTGTAATTCAAAGCTCCATTAGAATGAGACACAGGAAGACTGCTGAGAGTGAATCCCAGCTGCCCTGAATGGCAGTCTAACTACACTTTAAAAACAAATGAAGCGATAACTCCTGTCAGGATTCACATGAACACTGTAATCACTAATGAATTTTTCCCATCTTTATGTGTGCAGTATGTGTGTGAACGCCATTTTCAAAAAGTGTGGAACCGCAGCCTCTTCACGGGCCTCAGGTCCGTCACCCACTTTGGCCGCCCGCCCTTCGTCTCCTTTTTTAGCTCCCTGCAGGAGGTTCATCCAGAGGTCAGGATTTCATCCGTCCTTATTTACACGATGGACGACATGAGTGGATTAGTCTAACATCTGAATTTGTATCGTTTTCTTTAGGTGGGTAAAATTGGTGTGTTCAGCTGTGGTCCTCCAGGACTGACCAAAAATGTGGAGAAAGCTTGCCAGCAGATGAACAAGAGGGATCAGGCCCATTTCATACATCACTATGAAAACTTCTAACTTATTTACAGAAAGAACAAAACTAGCCATGTTTATGTGGTAAGAATCATAGAGCCGTTTCAGTAGACTTTAGTTTTTATTTTAATTACTTTGAATTACTTGAAGGATACAATCTAAAACATTTTAATACAATCATGAACATCATTGTAAATTACAATCAATGATGGTATATCTTGTGAGAAATAATGCACCTTTAATTCATTAAATCATTTTTATTCATTGTGAATCTTGTGTTTTTATCTGCAGTGTACGGTTGGTTTTATATTGTTGATTTCTTGCTTTATTGTATCTGTATAACTTTAAGAAATAAACAAACAATTTGCATTAAAAATCTTCTGAAACACTCATTTCAGTGTGTCACAAGCAGAGCTTTAACTCTTTATTGTTGGATGTAGGGATTATGTAAGGATGGTTTTGTGCTGCTTTTGGCTCCTTTTGCAGGCTTTCGGTCTAAAATCACACTTGAACTAAGCATAACTAAATTGGATTTGTAGGTTGAGTGGTAAACCAGACAAGCCTCGCTGCACTAAAAAGTGGATTGCATATATTGGTTTGCTTATCAAACATACTTAGGATCAGATGGGTGCATTTATGGGTATCATAAAGTTCATAAACTTTAAGCAGGACCTACAAGCTGAAGTGACCACAGAAGCACTTAAAAGTATTTTTCACTGTTCAATTATTTACTTGGCTGACACTGATGGTAATAAAACACAGAAGATTTATGTAGCTGTGTGTGTTGTTTAGCTAAACCCCTCTGTGGTGTGTAACGCCCGAGAATATTTCACCAAGGCTCTGAAGCACTAGTGGGTCCTGTTGTAATACAGTTGAGACTTGTTTTATTTAAAACTTGTCATTTTTAATTAGATTTGATTATTTAGGAGACTTTCACTTAGATTAAGGATTGCTGTTCTTCACCTTTCACACAGTTGCACATATTGACACTGCTGTTCAGCTTGATGCATCTGATCTTATAGATACTGAGCAGCTTCACTGGAGCAGCTGAGGTTAAAGGTTTTAAGAGTTTCTGAGCAGCACCAATGAGGAAGATATGGCCTTTGAAGCAATATGGATTTTGTGCCACTGAGTCAAATTTATTTCAAATCAGTTCATAACAACGGTTTTCCTGAGGTGCTTTTTTTTATACGGTAAAGACTAATTTTAGAGGGACAACCCCAACTGTCTGACCATCCACCATGAGCAAGCATTTGGCAAAAGCGGGAAGGAAGAATTCCTTTTTAACAGGAGAAAACCTCCAGGAGAAGCAGACTCAAATACACCAGTTGGTGGAAGGAGTGCAGAGACACAAAAGCTAATGACACACAAAAGTGGCACATACAGTATCCACATGGGGAGTCCAGAGAGGGGATCAGAGAGGAAATGCTCAGTACATTGTTAGAAGTACTGCAACAGCCTGAGACTAATGTAGCATGCCTAAGGGAAGGTACTGGATCCTGAAACTGTAAAGTTAAAAAAAAAAAAAATCTTGAAATTAAATTAAATTAAATCTAATCTTCAAAGTAGAGATGGTGTCCGTGTCCTGAGCCCAGCTGGTTGCATAGTAGGATCACCTAAAACAATCTGCCTCCCTCTCTCTAAGAAGCACAAGTAAGCCACAGCGAAGGTAATCTAAGAGCAAAGATATGTATTGGGATTATATGGCACTTCACAGGCGTGACAAGGATTTGATAAACATCTTTAGTGGATGACTACAACACTGCAGGTCAACTGATTTCAAAAGGTTCAGAGTTTCTATTGTTATTGCCAGGATTTAGAAACCACACTAAAGTCAAAAATCTTGAAGTTCGTGGAACTTATAGAAATGAACATACTATGTGCAAATGTTACCAGGAAAATAAAGAAAGAAGAAAAGAAAATTATATGCTGATATAATTATACCATTTAACATTTTATATCTGAATTATACCCATCATTAGATTTATACTTGTACATAGAGTTTTCCTTTGTTTTGATGATTGAGTGGATATTTCATGTCATAAATCTTACTTATTTTGTTTGTGCACACGTGCATGTGTGTGTGTATGCAGGAATCTGTGTATGTGGATATGTGAGTATATTGGTTTGTTTATTTTATATGTCCAAAATAAAAGCTTGTCATCATCATTCTAATCATGTCATCTCTGACATCTGCTCTTGTCAGAGAATTCACTCAGGAGTAAGGAAAGACACAACAGCTGTTTAAGTTTTTACGTGACGTCACGGGCCGCCACAGAATGCTCGCCGGTAAAGCTGACACCCTGAAGACGCGCGCACTGTGACTGCCTGTTGACTCTTTATATAGGAGAGGATGGTTCCTCAAGTCACACAAGGGCAAATGATGACAAGATATACAAATTTGCCTCCTGACAGCTCTCCATACAATAACACTTAAAAGGACTAAAATTTGCAAATGAATACAAACTAAACTAAAACTGAACATATTCAAAAAATGTTTGCATTAAAAAAAATACTTATTGGAAAATACAAAAACTGCAATAACGCATGAACGTTGAAAAGATGCTGGAAGTGCTTCTTGGGTGTAAAAAAAATGTATATACCTCTGGTGCTCTTCAGTGAAGGGATCCACATGAATCTTGAGAAAAAAAAAAGGTCTGAGGCACTCAGGAGGGCGATAGTTAAAAAACTTTATTTACTCATGGCTAGTAAAATAAAAACATGCCGACGCATTTCAGCCAGCAGAGCTTTCGTCAGGGCTTGAAAAATACTACAATAACTCAGTCACTGCCTTCCTTGGAAGATAAAAGGCTATGTAAAGAAATAATTTGGAAGTTTATTATAAAGTTTTATTGCTAGGGATGTGTTTTTCGCAACATGCAGTATCTAAATTCTTACTTGGAAACACCTGTAGAGAATAATATGAGAAGTAAGAGGTGAACATTTCCTTGTTTTTATAATCTGTAAAGATCACATGAGTCATTACTCAGTATCACAAAGTCTCACGCTATTAGAATTATTCTGAAAAACAAAGGTGGCATGCAATATGGTAATTCTTTCTTAGCTCATCTCCTACACATTGTGGTGTTTACTCTTACACATCAGCACCTATCAGCCTATCAATGTGGCAGCTCAGTTTTCCTACGGCTGATTATAATGTAATTTATTTGAGCTACTCTAATACGTTTCCCAGTTCTCTGAAATAGTTACAATAATAAATAGAGGGACTAGGGATAATTGTGAAATTACACATCTCAACAGCAATTTGACTTTTAAAACCTTTCTAACATATACCTCTACAAATCTTTCTCTCAGCATAGTCACATTTTATAAGAGTCTCTGCTGAAACATGTTTTGCTGCTAGTTAATGGACAAAATTTGTTCAGTTCAACACACCAACACAAAAAAAGTGCCTGCATAAATGCAGTGTAATTACTGTATTTTTCGGACCATAAGGCGCACCGGTTTATAAGGCGTACTGTCGATGAATGGGTCTCTTTTCCTATATAACGTGCATGTAACGCCTTATAATTTGTATAATTTTTGCTATGTAACTTTGCACTGTCCACCTTCTGCTGTAACAAAAAAAATTTCCACATGTGGGACTAATAAAGGTTATCTTATTGTGGATGGATTACCTCACTTGTTCTCCTGACTGAGGTTTGGTCCATTTACAGCATCTTTTCATGCGATTACATTTGTCAAAAACCATTGTGAACTTTTATCGAGTGGAAAAAAGTTAGCATTCTTCCTCCAGCTTCACTGTTTATGTTATGGTAACATAGCTGTGTCACTAGGGATCACGTAGCACAGCATTACATACCAGCAAGCCCAACCTCAGTAACTCAGTTCTCTTTTCCTCAGAAATTCTTAATTGTTTTATTGTGGTTAGCTTTAAGTGCATTTTCTGTGCCAGAATGCGTGCTGCTACTAAAGCAATAATGTCAAACAGAAGTTTAGTCATGCAGTAAGTAGGGCAGAGCTCTAAACTAACTTTTTGCCATGGCTGCACTGGTACGCCTAACCTAAGAAATTTAGACGCACCTAAGGAACGCTTAACACCGTAGTTTTACATGTGAACTTTTTTTGGGGGAAAATTGCTTTCCATACAGACAATATTGATTTATAAACAATTAACTAACAATCTTGTCAACACAAAGTTCTTTATTTATTATTCTGCAGTGGCACTCTTTGGCAATATTGTAGACAATGTTAAACCTAATCATCATCTTGTCTCCTCTGACGACCTGTTTGCTGCTGCCTGCTGCTGAAAGGCAGTGGGGACACTTGGGCAGTGCATTTATCGCAGCATATAATGTGTTTTCTGGATTTCTGGCTTGGTATCATCATTGATTTTTATTTAGCAATTTGATTCTGATTCACAAGGTTTGGATTCGATTCTACTGAATTTTGCCTGAGACAGTCAGAAATATTATAATTCTGATCATTTATCAGCACTGATACATGTGAGACTTCATCAGAGGTGTGAGCATCACAGCAGATGGCTTTGTGTCAAAGTAACTGAGGATAAAACAGAAAAATATGAAGGAGATTTTCCTGGCCTGGTTATAGCAGATAACCTTAAAAAAAATCTGCAATACTCTGCAATTTTGCATAATTTTAAAAAGTATACATTTCTTCAGTATTGAACAACAGAAATTAGGCTTTCTTGTCCGAGGTCATTTAAGCAAAAAAAAAAAAAGACAGTGGCCAACAGCGCTGTGTGCCATGTGTGCCAGTACTGAGACATCTGATAAAAGCACAACTATAAGCCAGATTTAGTATAAAAAAAAACTTCCTTGTTAAACATGTAACGGGAACACAAACAGAGAGCTTCGATTAAACATTAGGTATGCAGCCTTATCCTGATGTTATGATCTCAGGTAGTAAAACATAATGCCACTAATAACTGATAAGCCTTTCATTTGTAAATATTTAACAACAATTGGATGGCACTGCTGATACTGCTAGCTATTTCTTTAAAAGAAAGACTTATGACTCAAATCTGCAGAAATCAACTGATTCATACTGATACGACCTGCACGGCAAATTCATACAACTGTATTTAAATTTTAAAACTCTGCTACTCTGATAAATTCCTTAAATTTAAAAGCAGAACTAATAACTGGTATTACTTTTTTCTGCTTTATCAATTAATAATTAACTATTAGTATGCAATAACACATTTGGTTAAAATTTAAATTTTTTCAAAGAACAAACCTCGGTTGTTCTCTTTGTGCATGACTTGATCACTAAAACATCACTAATCAGGTTGCTCCATTTCTGAAACAAACACGTTTTTCATTTTTTTTATGTCTATTAATGTTTGGTAGTATTTTTGGTCTGATGCTGAGGTTTCTTGATCTGTCTTACCAACATGAGGATATAAAGTAACCTTGAGTGTAAAAGCAAAAAATTTATAGGCATACTTAAAAAAATGTTTTTACAAAGATCATATTCTGGAAAAAAATCTTCTGTGTTTTCTGAAATCTGGGAAAAACTTTGGACTTGAGGTTTAAAATTTATGACAAAGCAGTTATTAAGCATATGTTTGCAGATGATGTTATTTTTGTTTTATTTTCTGCATGTCCATTTATTAAGGTGCAAGTCTAAATAAGTGCAAAACCCTTTTTTTTACTGGTGTATTTGTTATTAGTATTATTGCAGATGTGGTGAAGTTGTAGCTGTTGAAAAACTGAGATCCTGCTGCTCTACAGTGGTCTCATTTTCTTTTTGCTAAAGCAGCTGTGATCTCGGTCACCTTGACATAGAAAATGCTGTTGTCAGAGGAACAAGGGAGACGAGGGATCTTTTAGAAAATAGGATCCAGGGCTGAAAATACACTTAATGTCTTGAAGAGGTGTCATTTAATGTTGTTTGATTGTGTTTTTCTGCTATATATGCATTACGCAGGAAGTATTTGAAGTCAGCAAGCACTCAGTAAAAAAACACAATTGTTGAACATGGCCTGTGACCTTTGATGCACTGATTCAGACATGTACACAGCTGTCTGAGACCTTTCATCAATACCAGACATACAGTTATGCTTTTAGAAGCAATAATAAACAGCTATTAGGCAATAAGATAAGGAGCTTTGTGAAACTGGCACAGACAGACTCTGTCTACCTGTGCATTGTCACGTTTACTGGAAGGAGTGGACTCAGTAAACTCGTAAAAGTTAAAGTTCAGTGCGCTTATTTGCAATAATCACCAGTTCTGCTATATACAATATACAAGGGGAAATGGGGCTCCAGGGATACAGGGGAAAAGGCTTTAAAACATCAGACCCTCCTCAACTCATTTCTCTCCCAGGCCGACTCAGCACACCCCAGGGCAGTAATCAAGGGAAGATGTGTACAGAGGGAAAAACACACTAAGTAAATTCAAGGCAAAACACAAGAAGAAGGATCCAGCAATTTATCGTTCAACAATCCAGCAAAGAATGACAACCAGCCAATATCTGGCTGGTGGCTGCTGATGAGATCATTGGAGATAGGTGGGTGATTTCCATAGGTGTGTCAAGTCAAGGGTGGAAACCTAGAATGAGTGCACTGATGCAATGACCTTCATTACTTATACTGAACTTTCACCTGCATCAAAATACAGGTCATGTTTAAACTCAGGGTCACTCTGTGAACCAGACCCATTCCACTACCCATTAACTCAAATATTGACTTAACCAGAGGACCCACTGTAGGTCACACTGAGCATCAAAAAGGAGAAGAAAGGTCATTTAAGTGACTCTGAATGAGGCACGGTTGCAATACACCAAATTGGACAATAGAAGATTGTTGTCTAGAATGAGAATCATTTTAATAGTATAAAGTACTATAAGTTACAGTGGCCCTTAAATACAAAGCATGTATAAACTCCAAAACACGTACAAACTCCAAAACACATGCAAACTCCAGAACGCTAAGGGCAGTGTTGAGCTCGATTTACAAAATAAATGGCAAGTTTGTTGCAAACAC